>KZ808189.1:304922-350230 GCA_000696205.2 Oncopeltus fasciatus | reverse complement strand
ATTTTTAATTTACCTCATATGTAACCACATACATTAGCAAGACTTGGGAGCCCTATTCTGATCCCCTAGGCTGAGACGATGACATGTAGTCAGTATTCATACAATTTATTCAAATTAAAAGAAATATCGGGACATAAAATATTTTAAAGAAGACCATACTTATTATTTATTTTTATTTATTATAGGTTTATAAAATATTATAAACAAGATCTAAATATGAAGAACTCAAGATAAATTGAGAAATACATTTCTGAAAGAAAGAAAAAATGCCTTCCAGCCAGAACAACAATATAAATTCAGGAACAATAATTTATTACTATCTACAAAAACGTATACAGACCAAACCAATATAAAAATAATAACATTCATTTGAATGGGACAAATAGTCCTTAATGGTACAAACAGTAACAATTGGTACTATAACATTCATTTACTTAAATAAATAAAGTAGGAAACATGACATGAATCACTCACATAATTTTTCTTACCAGTGACTTAAACAATAACTATGTGATTTTATATTAAATACATCCTGCATATAGTGTCCATCTTCCGATATGCTGAAAGGCAACAATAGTACTAAATATTCACAGAATAATCTAAAGGCTTATTATAACTACCAATGAATATAGAACTATCATACCTTTCGTAATCCATCTTCATTGGTTTCTGCAAACCATCTTCTGTTGGCGAGCGCTTTCGGAAATGATCCATCCTCGTGGCCGAATACATGTGTTCTCTGAATACAGAGTTGAATACAGACAGTGACAGATAACACATGTAATCGGCCACGAGGATGGATCATTTCCGAAAGCACTCGCCAACAGAAGATGGTTTGCAGAAACCAACAAAGACGGATTACGGAAGGTATGATAATTCACAGAATAATTAGTGTGAAGGAAAAAAAAATACACAAAATTAAGAAAAAAAAATTAAATAATAAAAATACTTAACTAAAAGAAGTAATAATTAAAAAATGCATAGGTAATTCAATAAAATAAATAATAAAAGTAAACAAAAATTTAATTAAAAGAATAATGGTGTGATCTTCATTTGATGGAGAAGCTGACCATTTTCAGCACTCCTACTAAAGTCGGAAAATAGTGAATAGTGAACTATTTACAATAAATATTTATAGTATTTACATTTGTTTTTCATATTATTTATGAATAGCTAGCAAGGAGGAGGTGCCACAGTCATTTCTTTCATAGGTTTTGGGCTAAGGGATTGAGATGTGGGGAAAGATTAGGGTGGAATTTAGTTAAAACAGGTAGAGATATGTTCTTTAATGAATGATATTTCCAGGCCATTGTGGAGAGTGGAGTTTGTGACATAATTAGCAGTTCTGGATTTTTTGAATGTTAGAAGATTTGGCAGTTCTCCACAGTTCAACTCCTGGTGTCCAAATAGGTCGACGTAGTGACTTTTAAATAGTGATTTTAATGTCAGATCATTCTGACTTTTTACTTAGCAGCCTGTATATCTTATTAAGTTTTTGTCTTTTAATTTTTGAATGGGGAGTAGCGCTGTAGCCAGTGATCAGTACACACCTGTATATAGCGCTCCGTCTTTCCAACTATAATATATGAGTTGTAATAAGAACTGAGATCTCAAACTCTACATACATTTTCAGTGAAGTGTCAGTGACATATGAATGCAGTTTCAGCTCGAATCGTCACGAGGATCACATCTAAACAGTGAGTAAAGCGAACTACTTTTGTAGCTGTTATCCTTAGCACTGGGGACGACATGGGAAAACCTGCCCGGCCCCCACCTCATCACGCTCTAATTACTCAGCCTGCTGGGTTGGAGGCTCCGTTCCAGGCTCTTAACCCAGTGTTAGAGGTTCGAGACTCGGCCACACTATTT
The DNA here is from genome assembly GCA_000696205.2 of Oncopeltus fasciatus. Classification (NCBI taxonomy): domain Eukaryota; kingdom Metazoa; phylum Arthropoda; class Insecta; order Hemiptera; family Lygaeidae; genus Oncopeltus; species Oncopeltus fasciatus. The sequence goes on along the minus strand of KZ808189.1, from coordinate 348,361 downwards.
CTTTTTTTTCTTCTTTTATAAATTAATGAATAAATTATGGGAAGCAATAATTATCATCAGGTGGAAAAGGGAAGCGCCGTGGTGCACCCATGACCCATGATACAAACACACCCCAGCACCTACCAAGGATTGACCATAACACCCCCCGCAAATGAAATGACAGATAGGAATGAAAACCTATCACCCTTTACAACAGTAAACCCTTTTCAGCCTCTTCAAAACATTATTGGAGAGGAGATGGAAACCGCCACCCAACGTATACCCCGACCACCTCCCATTTTTGACAGAAATGTACAAAACTTTCGCCTGATGTGCACTCAACTTGATGAGCGAGTCGGCCGCGAGAAATACACATGTGTCACTCGTCAGCATGATACTAAAATAATGCCAGATAGCCAAGACACCTAAAGAGGTATAGTGAGCTATCTGAAAGAGACAAACGCCCAATATCACACTTACCAACTAAAGGAAGAGCGTGCAGTCAGGGTCGTCATCCGTCATGTTCACCACTCAACCTCTCCTGATTATATCAAAGAGGAGCTCACTGAACTTGGCTTCCAGGTCAGAAATGCCATTAACATAACAAGCAGGCCTGGTAATGACGGTCATATAAAGACTCCGTTACTCTTGTTCTTTGTGGATCTCGAGCCCACAAGCAATATAGACGAGATTTACAATATAACCTCACTTTGCCATTGCAGAATACCAGCAGGGAGAAGCCCCTCCCTTGAAGAGACATAGTTCAGTGCCACATATGCCAGGAATACGGTCACACTAAAAGATACTGTGAGTATGGTGCCGGATGTGTCAAATGTGGAGGGACACATCTCACAGGGGACTGTCAGAAGTCTCGCAGTACATCTGCTGTCTGCGCCCTTTGCCAGAAAAACCATCCCGCCAATTATAAAGGCTGCCCGGTCTACAAAGATTTGAAGCAGCGGATCCAGCCCACCAGACAGCAGGACTCAGCACCTGTAGCTCGAAGACCCCCACCACCCCCAACCAGAAAAGTGGACTCAGGTTATTCTTACTCAAAGGCGACCTACCAGCCCAGACAAGAAGAACCTCTTCCTCAATGCCAGCCTCCCAGGGGAGAGCGACCTGCCATCTCTCATGTTCCTCCACCGTTAATATCTAATGATTTCCAATCCATGCTCCACTCCTTTTTCTAGAAATTTTGCGCCCTTATCACTCCCCTCCTAAACCTATTGTCAATGGTAGTCTCTAATATGACTTCTCGTCTGACAGTAAATGAATTCCTCCTCTCCTAGATCCTTTTCTGTCCTCCTCTGGAATGCTAACGGCATTCAAAAACATACAAATGAACTCAAACTTACTCTAGAAGACAAATGTATAGAGGTACTCTTACTTACTGAAACACGACTAACAAAAAATAAAAAAACTCAACATACCAGGCTATACAACTTACCGAACTGATCACCCAGATGAACGAGCTCATGGTGGAACTGGGCTCCTCATTTGCACTTTCCATACTCATCATTTAATACCTTCCACTCCTACAGACTCTGATGGCAGCAAGGAAGTTGGGATCAGAAGAAAGGATTACCTTGCCATCCGCAAAGGTGCAATGGGTATTAAAATGAGAGGGGATATTAGCCATGTAAAGGATGGGTCTGAGCACAATACCCTCAGGAATTCCCATTTCCACTTGGTAATAATCAGAGTAATCTACTCCTTACCGGTCCCTGAAGGATCAATTAGTTAGGTATAAGGTAAAGGGTACCTGGGAGAATGAATTTTAATTTGAATAATTGCCTAAGATAACAGGTCCAGTCAAGTGCCTGCAACACATTGAGGAAAGCAATGCAGTACTGCTTGTACTTGAGAGAAGGAGATAAGTGATCAATGACATGTAATACCTGTTGAACCATGGTATTTCTGGATCAAAAACTAGCACGTTGGGGATGTATTTGGAGAGTTTACAGATTGGGGATTAGCCTTTTGAGAAGAATCTTCTCAAAGATCTTTAAAAAGGGAGGAATTAGGCTTATAGGGTGATTGGAGAGAGGTACTTAGGGATTTTCCAGACTATGGAAAAAATATAGTGTTAAACTCACAGGAGAAGAAAGTGTGAGGTTTAAAGAATGGTGTTGTAAAGGTAGGTCAGGAACTTTCCAATCAGCCATCGTAGATGGTTAAGGATTTAAGCTGAAATTAGGTCATACCCAAGAAACTTGCATTTTGGCTAGTGGGAAAGGATATATTTGACTTCAGAGGAGAGTGACAGTTATAAGAAATGGAGACATAGAGAGAGGAGGAATTCTTTTACCTCAGTGTTTTTGGAACGGTTTTCCGGAACTGAGTAAGAAGTGAAAGTTAGCCGGGTTGGAGTAACAAGGTTACAAGTACAGGGACTGTGATGAGAGGAAAGGTCATTAAAGGTGCTGGCAGTGGGTTGGAGAGGATTTAGGCTTTTTCAGAAAAAGGAATTTATGTGATCAGGTTCTCGATTCCTCTTTGTAAGCCAATAGGGAGTGGAGGTATTTGAAGAGGAGATAAAGGGAAGCCTGGAGGAATCTTAAGTGTTCAGGGATAAACCAAAGGAATTAATTGTTCTACCAGTTAGGAAGTGGGGACTCAGTGAGTCAAAGAATAGGCCAAACCAATTATTCTCTATTGAAATTATTAATATTATAATTTATGTAGGATCTTATTTAATAATGAACTATATTTTTCGATTTAAGAGAAACTTAGTGATCGAAAAGTGAAGTGAAAAATGAAAAGGAGAAGGGAAGGATACTTTATATCCTCTTCTCCTTACTTATGGCTTTCTATATAATTCTATAAATTTTACGTTTACTCAACTGAGCAGAAGTAATGGGTTTATTTGGGGGACAGTAAATTACTGCTAGGATAATAGGTAACATGAAGGTTGAAAGTGATACAATGGTGAATTGAATGTAATCTAAGTGAGCAGAGGGAATCAGGAGGACTATCACAGCACGACCTCTCCTGGCTGGGGTGGTTGTTTCTATATGTTCTTCACTGTGGAATGTAAATATGTTTCAGCGACTTAAGTCACGTTTTTCTAATAAGAGTAATGTCAACATTTTTGTCATTTAGTAGTAAGATCAGATTTTTTTTGTGATTATGTACACCATTCACATTCCATAGAACTGTGAGAAAGTTGCAGATAGAGGAATTCATGATTGAGGAACAGGAAGGCAGGTAATAAGAGCTGTTATGAGGTTAATAAAAATATTTAACATGAATTCTATCATGGACAGTAAAGAAGGTTTCCATAATAGTATACATCTCAGAGGAGGAGAGATTTGGGAGATGATGTGACATTCATGCTGATATTGAGCTGGTGCTGTTGAGTTGGGTGCATCTGAGGTGGCTTATATCTGAGGGGTGCTGCCTTCTAAGTGATAGTAAGAGAGATTAATAAAAAAGCATGCTAGCATGGTAGCACGGTAGGCTGGTGCTGTACCGGAGGTCTCTGCTGGGGCTGAGTTGATGGTTCTTGCTGGCTGGATTCTAACCGAAGCTGGGCAGAGGGTACTTTCTGGCGGTGAGCTGAGGATCCTGCTGGCATTAAACTAAGGTTGCGCACTTTTTGAGCTGCTGATAAGTGTCACAGCTTTGATAGGCAGGATGATTCTTGGAGCAGAGAGCACAGATTGCTGGAGAGCCCTGGATTTTCTGACACTCCCTGCAATCAATGGTTATCCCCACATTTGACTCAGCGAGGGGTTGGTTACAATAGCTCTTTGAATGGCCAATTGTTAATATTTACAAAATATTTATGAAATTGAATGATGATCTGCGTGTGAGAGGCTTCTCTATCACTATTTTAGAGTGGTAGAGGTTAGTGAGATTGTGAATACTCTTAACATTCATTGTTTTTTCAAATCTATGAAGAATATAGACAAAGGTACTTTGGCGAATCTCTCAGGTCCCTACTGCAAGCCTAGGATGTGTAGCATCCAAACTCTTCAGTTTGAAGCCGAGCTATGCATGCTCTTTTGAAATTGTCTGAGTAGGTGTGGTGTGATGAAAATTTCTTATAACAACTCATAATGCTCTGTCTTATTGAAGTTGAAACAAATGGTATTAAACTTTGGATACTTTTATGTGACTCAAGAAGGGTCAGCAACATAGCATAATATTTTCATGTCAGACTGTCTGCTAACACATGAATAGTTTTTCCTGCCAACTATTTGGTTGAGTTGAGTACTCATAAGGTGTTTATTTTTTATAGTAAGATGGGTGGAGGCTTGGGAATTTTAGGGGCTGTTGACATCCATGGTAGCAACTTCGGTGGGAGGTGAAATGGATTTTGAGTAAAGAAAGGTGATTCTATGAAGCCTTGAACATTGTTGGTTCACTGTACTGGCTTGTAACTGGGCCCAGACATCTCCATATTGTTGCCTGTCTTGGATGACCATATGTTGAATGGTGATGGAGCCCTGATGTATCTGTTACCTGACAGCTCTGACCATGGTGGTGAATTTAGAGGGATTCACGCTGGCTGAGCAAGTTTCTTCTTTTTCTTTGTTTCTATTACTTGATGGTTAAAATTACCATGCATAAAATTTAAATAGTGAGACAGAAGAATAAGAGGAGTAAAGAGGAGATAACCAGATAGCCTGTGAGCTATCCTTTATTAAACTCAGCAACAGGGACTGGTCGGCTAGTTGCCTCTCTTCTTCCAAGTTCTCTCTGTTTGAATAAGATATTGACAAGGACCTGTTGTTCCCACTCCAGTGATTGCAGGACGAACCAACAAAGTTTTGTCACTTTTACTGGATATTTACTCAAATGTAATGTAATTGTGTGAAAGTTGCACCATAGATCTTCACAAAATTTAATGAAATTGTGTACTGTCACTTAAACTTGGCTCAGGCCAAGTAGCAAATTCACTATGCTACTACTGATATAGTCAGTAATGAGAAGCACATAAACAAGCTCCTTACACAATGGCTGACTAGCAGAGGCTCCATTTGAATTAATTACAAGTTTTGTCAAAATACTTAAGTGTTGGAGATTTATCATTACATTTTAAATAATGTTTCATTAACTTAAATTGATTGTTTTTCTCCATTTGTTTATATTTAAAAAATTGTTATCGCCTTATTGAAAAACATATTAATTTCATGGGTCAAACATTGTAATTGTGAAACCATATTTAGAATCATATTGTGCATTCACTTGCTATTGTCTGGTATGAAAACAAACAACAATATTCTTTACTTTTAAAATGTCCATCTAAACTGGCTCTATTTTAAGTCCTGATGGCTTTTACTTTTCAAGGCATAAGAATGCCATCTACAGACCAGCCTTGAACCCTTAGGTTAGCCACTAAAAATGTTTGTCTTCATTATAATAAAATATTATATTAAATATTGTTTCTGAGTTAATACTAAGCTGTTCATTAAGTGATTGTGCTGTCAGATGTCCTTTATCTTTTTCTATCTATGTAAACTCCATATTCCCTAAAATATCCACACTGTCCTTCCAGGAATACTACAAACTACACAAAGATAAACAACATGACAAAATTAAACAGATTCACATTAAATTTACACAAGGACAGAAACATACAGAGTAACCAACTTATTTAGAAAAGATGGTAACAATATACATATATATATATAAGGTAAATATATAGTGTATTAAGTTTTAGTAGACTGTTTAGTTTGTTGGTATATTTTGCATATTTATATATTTTGTTGTTGTATTACTTTTGTATGTTGTCTATAGTTCGTTTGTAACTGTTGCAAGCAATTTTGTATATAGCCTGTACATTTTTTTAACAGAAATTTGGTCTAAGTGGAATGGTTTTGAGGCACATGTATCATGCTAAAGCATGAGAGTTTATGAGGTGTAGGGTGATTTGATATTGTATGTTTAGTAGTAGGTTTTCTTTATATTCTCACTTAGCTTGTCATCTGCTCTTGTAATTGTAATGTAACCTCAAATTATTGAGACCTCACAGTTGTTTAGTATAATCTTGTGTTTTGTTAGACTAAGTATTACACGTTTTTTATAAATATTATTTTTCTTGTGGTATTTTATCCCACATAAATTTAAACAATAAATGCAAGAGAATAGAATAAAAAATCTAACTGTCCCAGCCAGGGCTCGAACCTGGATCTCCTGCCATCCGGGCAAGCGTGTTAGCCTTTTACACCACCGAGACAAGCCAGATAAGTTATTAAATTCCCAGCACTAGTGTCGAGAATCTAAAGAAGATAAGTGTTTTCTTCATAAGGATGTCATCTTCTTATGCCCCACTCTGGGCAACCTTTAAACAAGAAATAAAAGCCCTAATGCCATGGGTGTTTAAATAACCTGTAGATAGCCCCTCCCTTTAGAAATGTATAGGGGGTAAAAAAAAAAAAAAAATCTCTTATTTTTNTTTTTGAATATGGAGTAGCGCTGTAGCCAGTGATCAGTACACACCTGTATATAGCGCTCCGTCTTTCCAACTATAATATATGAGTTGTAATAAGAACTGAGATCTCAAACTCTACATACATTTTCAGTGAAGTGTCAGTGACATATGAATGCAGTTTCAGCTCGAATCGTCACGAGGATCACATCTAAACAGTGAGTAAAGCGAACTACTTTTGTAGCTGTTATCCTTAGCACTGGGGACGACATGGGAAAACCTGCCCGGCCCCCACCTCATCACGCTCTAATTACTCAGCCTGCTGGGTTGGAGGCTCCGTTCCAGGCTCTTAACCCAGTGTTAGAGGTTCGAGACTCGGCCACACTATTTTTTTTTTTTTTTTTTTTTTTGGATCAACCTTGACCGAACTCTAACAAATTCTCTTCTTTTAGAAATTAAAAAGAGTTCAAGAGGACGAATCACTTTAGTCAGGTGGGAGTCAAGATTCGGCGACTACACCAAGTCGGGAAGCTACGTTTAAACTCGTGACACATAAAGATTGATGAGTAAATAAGTTGAAGGAGAGTTTATATCGCTCAAATGCGAGTGGTGCCATTAGTAGCAGTGTGTTCGTGATATATATACTAAATATATTATTGATTTCAACGCTGCTTCGTCAATAATTGGGGCTCGAACCGTAATGAGATAATATTCCAACTAATACATAATTTTTTTTAATACAGTAAAATACAAGAAAATAAATTTTCAAAAAAAAAAAAATCTCTTATTTTTATAGTGAAATATTATATTCACTGAATGAACAGGGTATATTGCAAATAGATGACAAAAATACAATTGGTGAAACTAGACTAAAAAAAAAAAATAAAAAAATGCTTCAATCACAAGTATGTCAAACCATTTCAGGCATACACCATTTGAATGTTGTATGTTTATTGCTGTATTTTAAATTTTTCAATATATAACCAATTTCAATATACAAATTCATAATAAAAATTAGTATAAAATTTAGAAAAATGAAAATCTGTGTTAATATAATAATAAAGAAAATTCCCTTCATACTATATTTTAATGTGTGTCATAGGGCGGTTCTCAGGGCCGGAGGACATTTACTTTGCGAACTACTAGCTCTTGATTTTATGAAAAGGAAGCAGATTCTAAGGAAGTGATGAGAGAGCTCAGAGGAGAGGTCTCGGCACACTCTCTAGCTGAATAGAACTCCATTAGGACAAACCCCTCCTTAGCATTTCTGACTAATATAACCAGTGATCAGGTACAATTGTAAAGTCCTTTCAATTACTAGACTCTTTCATCCCTTCAAGCTCAGTCACTCTACATTTATCTTTATCCCAGACAACTTTTCTTTTAATTTTTTTTTTATTAAGCTTTTTCAGCACTTTGAGATGATGAGGAAAAGCACTAAGTTATTNGATTAGTAGGGATGTCAGCAGTGTACAGGATAAATAGGATAGGTCCAAGCACACTACCTTGAGGAACTCCCGCATCCACTTGGTAGAAATTGGAGTAATCTGATCCTTGCCGAACCCTAAAGAAACGGTTGGATAAGTAAGACTTAAGGATAAGGTAAGTGTTACTAGGTAGTATGGATTTTAGTTTAAACAGAAGACTACTGTGCCAGAATCTATCAAATGCTTGGGAAACATCCAAAAAAGCTCCTGGGCAGTACCCTTTGCACTCAAGGGAAGATTACAATATTACAATATAGATTTGTCATAAATAAATGTAATGTGATATCAAAAGTATGAATGTAGCAAACTATGTAGAAAAATTCAAAAGGCAAAAAAACAAACTGCTAAAAAATTAATTAATCACACCTACCTATCATGAAGGCGTGAGGGGACGTCCTGCCCCTAAGATCACATTTTCATGTTTTTTTTAGAAGGACACCATGGGTAGTGGATGGGTGGGGGGTAAGAGGCAGTAAATACAAAGGGGGAGCGGCCTGCAACAAAAGGGACAATAAAAGGAAAAATATAAAGGAAGGGCATTATTGTGGATAAGTAACTTTTGGAACTAGGAAAAATGTTTTACAGGTTTATTTTGAGGGCTAATGGTTTTTGAGAATGTTGAAAATGTTTGAATAAGTGGAAGAAATTTGTTCTATGTCAGTTCTGACATTAACTGGATTGTGTTGAAAGTAAATGTGAATGGTTTCAGATAAGAGGCGTTTGTGTTCATAGGGTTCAGTGGAAAGAATGGTGATGTTCTCGAAGTCAAAATGTGCGTTTTTCATGAATGACATGTTTTTGTGAAGGCAGTTTTTATTAGTATTTTCTTTATGTCATTTTTATGATTATTAATTCTATGGGAAATAGGGTTTTTTGTTTGACAATGTAAGAACCATGGCAATTAGGTGAGGAACAAGGAATTTTATAAACAACATTAGTTTTGTCAGGAAGGGGGATGGGTCTTTAAGGATGGTATAAATGGATTTTAGTTTGTTGTTAGTGGAAAAAGCAAGGTTAAGGTTAGGACAGTTTTTCTGAGAGATTTCTTAATATTTTCAGAAAGTTTTGGAATATAAGGGAGAGAACGGAAAATGAGGACATTATTTTGGGGGAGGAGCATAGTTTGAGAAGTGGAAATAAAGAGTTCCTTTACAAGTTTTTTAATGGTGCGAGTAGGAAAACCATTAGAGAGGAGGATGTCAGTTACACGTTTAATATTTTTTGCTGTGGAATGTCTTTTCAGAGAGTGTGAGTGATCTGTAGATAAGGTTTTTTGGCCACATTTATTTTTTGATGAAGAGGGTGAGAAGAGTTAAAGTGAAGGAGATGACCTGAATAAGTGTGCTTGGTGTACCAATCGTTGGAGATAGAGCCATTGGTGTTACGGATAATAAGGGTGACAAGGAAGGGGAGTTGATAGTCATACTCAATTTCAATGGTAAATTTGAGACGTGGGTGGTAGGAGTTAAATGCAGTAAGGATCTGGGGGAATTTTTCTGGATTGAGAATAAGGAACAGATCATCGACATATTTTTTAAGGAAGAAAATGTCATTATGAAATGGTGGAAGGATAGAGTCTAGGAGATCAATAAGGGTGATTTTTGAAATGTCGGGAGCAAGGTTATTTCCCATAGCCAGACCGTTATCTGGTTATAGTAATTACCTTGGTAAAGGAGATAGGCGGATGTAAATATAGAATTGCTTGAAGTTAATTTAATCTTGTCTCAAGTTTACCCTGCCATAAACTTTATGTTGTTGAATGTAGAAACTCTAGAATGGAGCCATAGAAACTCTAAATGATCTTTCTTCTAACCTTTATATACCTGTTCTCCTCACACTGTCTCACACCTTTCCCTAGACAATTGCAACCAGCCCTGGTAAATGGTCCCGTAGACTGGCCATAGTTTAGAACTCTACTAGAAGTAGTCCTTTGACCTCCTTCCTTGATCTCCTTGAAGGCATCTGAAGAATTGGATGTTGGTGTACAGTTCTTTACTGTACAAATTCCAGAAGGCCTTTGAAAGGCAGTACCTCAAACAAACATTCACTTTTCATCCAGATCCTGATAATTTGTCCAATAGCACAGAGGTTGAGGAATTAACAATGTTATTGCTAATTAGGTAGAAACTCCTTAGGTCTAGAATATTATAAATCATTTGCCTAAATGCAGAACACCCGACTATTACTTAATCACCATGCTAATACTTCGTCAACTCCCCAAATAAGCAGTTGTTTTCCTGACCTAACTCTATAATTGTATTCTTCGAACTACTCAATTTTCATTCCCCTGGAAATTTTCTGAAATTATCCTGTTCCCCAAACCTGGAAAACCTGTTCATAATAAAACATTCTGCTGTCCAATTAGCCTCCTTCCCTTACCATCCAAGGTTTTCGAGAAAATTATTTTAAAACAAATTATGCCTACCAGAAATATCCTCCCAAACCATCAGTTTGGCTTCTGATCTCAGCATTCTATACAATGAATAATAAATATGATCTAGACAATATATTTAATGCAAATACAATTAATAGACTAAAATTAGTCTATCAATATATAATTATCAAGGATCTGTGTGTGTGTGTGTGTGTGTGTGTGTGTATAATAAGAACAGGAGGAAGACTGGAGTGAACACATAGAAAGAAAAAATTACAATGAGCATTATTAAATTTGAAGGGCAAAAAGTCTCCCCAAAAATTGAATACTCATTGCAATTTACACTTTTTGTGTATTCACTAAACTTTTTTTCACACCTTTAATAAAATTTAAGTATTATTTTTTTACTTTTAAGACTGGCCACAAATGATAAACTTGTTTTTTAGAAATAAAAAGAAAAATGAAATTATACTTACTAAGCTGGTACTAAAACCAATTTGAGGGCTGTAGCAACAGAAAACACTTTTATTAACATTTTAAACACAACTAATATATTTCTTAATAAGAAATATATTAATTGGTTGAAACTAGAAACCCTGCGACTAACATAGAAATAAATAGCAAGTCAAGAAAGTCTAGGCGATAAACAACAGAATGACACAAAATTGAAGACACGTGAGACTCATGGAAAGGTATTGTAAACAAATGCAACGAGATGCTAAGGAAAGAGAAAATGAATCCAATGGTCTAGATCTATAACATTAGCTCACAATGAGGTTACAAAATGAATAACAGTGTTTGTATCAACCTAGTAAATAAAAAAATGAAACATAAGAAATACATTCCTTTCCCTCCCCCCCCCCAAAAAATAGAATCAAGATGAGTGTAGTACTTAATGAAGTGGAGTAAAAAAAGAAATTGTTATCCATTTCGTGACGTCTTACTATGTCGTAAGCCTATGTCGGCATTTGACTTACGCATTTGACTAGCGCATTAAAATTTTTAAGTTGGAAGGCCCAGAATAGAGGTTACATAAATAAAAAAATCTATGGAAAAAAAAATTTCGAGAAAATACCAGAATCCATTGAATGCCCAAAAAAGAAATTTAAAGTTTTAAACCTCTTAGAGAAGATATGGAAAAAGATAATAATAAAACTAGTGATTGTAAAACAGTATCTTTCTTCTTTGGATTTAATAATGAATCTAATGAACACTAATTTATTGTGGATTCAGAGTCTTCAAGCCATATGTCCCATCAGAACGAGCTATTTGATTGTGTAGAACAGACCAATGTAGAGATTAAAGTTGCTAAAAAGAACTCATACATGTAAGCATCTGGAGTTGGAAGAATAGAAGGTGAAAAATACATTCTGAATAATGTCTTGTATGTAAAAAAACTGAAAAAAAAAAAAAAAAAATGATAAGTTGTAAAGTTTACAAAAGACAAGGTCATAATTACAAAAAATAACAAAACACTAACTGAGGGTTTCAGAAAATGGAATCTATATAATAAACTTAAATAATAAATTAGAGGAAAGTTATTCTGAGGAGAAAGAAAATGCATTGCATTGGAACAGAAAATTAGGTCATTTAAGTACTACAGGTATGAAGAAATTATTAAAACTTGTTAATGAAATGGAACTTAGTTTAAATTGGAATTTTAAAAATGGACAGTGTGGGTGTGAAGTGTGCTCAAAGAAAAACAAACAAGAAAACCTTTAAACCCCGAGAGATCAAGAGCTACCCGACCATTGAAGCTTATCCATGAAGATGTAGTTGAACCAATTTTCCCTTTTACTTGGAAGAAGGGATTACTTTATACTCGTGGATAACTAAACTCATTTTTTATATATTTTTTTTTTAATAAAGGGAAATATGAAACAGTTGATAAAATAAGGAGTATGTAAATCTCACTTAAAATAAATGGAGCCAGTAGCATCAAAACTGAGATTTGATACTGGTAAAGAATTTTCAAATGATAAACTGAAAAGGAATATATTAGACTTTACAGTTTTACAGCAATTATTGTTGGGAATGCAGATTCTCCAAAATGTCTGGATCAAATTCAATTTAATGTACCAACGCATAGACTCAAGACATCTATTACATTCAGACTTCCAACTTCTGGAACAAACCCCTTTAAAAATAGAGACACCATCCTTAGGTGCTGCCGCGAATGGAACAGTAGGGTGCAAGCTGACTCAGAGTTCAAATGAACCTTAAAAATCTAAGACTTATATATAATTAGGCTATTTGTATTGTTGGTTCCTTGAAATTTTTCGCTGTTCATTAATATTGCTCATTACTTTTTGTTTTATATATGAAATTTAAGTGTTAGCAATTTTATTTATTTTTTGGCATTTGCTGTTATTTTTATTATACAAATAAATAAATAAAACATCCTAATTTATGGTCGTTTAAATTCCAATTTACATTTGAACTTAAATGAAGTTCAATGTTTTGGAGATTTGGTTTTTCTCCTTAACTTGTTCAGCTCCTTTTTCTCACACACATTATTCTCGTTCCTAAGACACTTATCTAGAAATGTTTCTTATTGATTTCTCTGAAAATATTGCACCATCATCTCAATATCTAAGCTTCCTATCCAATCACGATTTGATTCTACTGCCCTACAACATGACTACACCACTTTTCATCTTTAAATATATTTCCTTTCGGAAAACTGATTCTATTTCATACATCTCCTCCAAAGCTCGCGTATCTCTGAAGTGATTTTGGAACATTCTTGTAGAAAATATTGAGAAGAGGTAGTGATGAAATAGACCATAGCATCAATGGAATGGCTTTAAAGCCTATAATCATTAAATTCAATTTTAAAATACCAGATCTCAGTCAACTTCATCCATATCTTCCTGGATGGACTCAAATGTATGTAATAGGATCAGTTTTCCGAAAGGAAATATATTAAAAGATGACAACTGGTGTAGTCATGTTGTACATTCCCATCAATAATTGCTTGCAGAAATTTTAAGTCAGCTCTTTTTCCTCTTATCTCCAGAGTTTCTGTTTTTTCCTGATTAGCAGTTGAAGAGAGCTGCCTCAAAAATCAGGAATGGATTTTATCTATGTTCTGTCAAGACAAGTGTAAGGTGTCCAAATTACTAAGGCATACTGTAACCTTGAACGTACATAGGGAGGGAGGGAAAGAGAGAGAGAGAGAGAGGGAAGTGTCAAGTGTCCAAATTACTAAGGCATACTCTAACCTTGAACGTACATAGGGAGGGAGAAAGAGGGGGGAGAGAGAGAGTAAGAGAGAGGGAGGGAGAGAAATCCTGACTTGATTGCATCAGTCTGTGAAACCTGATATTGTTGGTCCCTTTTCAACTTGTTTAATAAAATTGAATAGAGGGAGCGTTAGTAGAGGTGTTTACTGATCAACGGCTAAACCACTACTCATCTACCAAATATTACAGAAATAGTTTTTTCGCAGAACCCCCTATAAAATGTTCAGCCAAAGAGGCACTAATTATATCAATAGTGGCTTCTCATGTTTGCATAATTCAATATAATTTTATTCATAGCAGATAAGAAAAACTTTATCAAGGTTTTTCTACTCTATTATATTCCGTTAAACGAATAAAACTTATGTTGAAATATATTAATAGATATTTCATATTTTTAGCGTCATACATGAAATATCTCCTAAGGGAAATGGCAGTGGGAGGTAAAAAATGAATTCTCTCGGATTTCCTGATTACCTTGCTTGACAATTCGCTCTTAGCGGCTTTAAAGTTGGTCATCCCAACCAAAGAGGCTTTCGACCTCACCTCATCTTAGAAGGAAGACCCCCCCCCCCCACAACACTTGTGTAAATCTCCCAGGTCTAATAAGACAAACTCTTAGATTGTACTTAGTTAGATAGTTTACGTTAGAATAAGATTAGAATTAAGTAGCTTTATGATAAAATGGAAAGGTCCCTCTCAACCTCCTAAACCACATTATTGTAAAATATAAAAAAAAAAACATTAATACGTCCCACACCTTCAAATGTCCAAGGACAAAGCAAGGAAAACTCCTATTCTTATACCAGACTGGTTCACCAGCTGGGAATGTAAATGTAAATATTGTAAAAATATAATAAGAGGGTGAGAAAAAAAAAACCTAAGAAGTACCCATTTTTTTGGTGTTTATTATTCTACATTTTTTATAATCTTTGACTGTTGACATAATTATATTTTTTAGTAATTATAAGTTTTTTTTTAATATTTCTTTTTTAAAATACTAATATTAGTTGTGGTATTTAATGCCACGTTAATTTTATACAGTAAATGCAAGGGAATAGAATAAATAAAAAAAAATCGTTGTATTAAATACCACAATTAATATTAATATTTAAAAAAAGAAATATAAGAGAGAAAAAAAACGAGAGTTTAATAAATAGCTGACAATGTTAGCTCCTTTGAGCATAAGATGATAAATTTGTCTAACTCGGGGGTTAAGACTCGGAGTAAAGTGCCCCTCACTTTAGTAGAAGGAATTATCTGGCTAGCCTCGGTGATTTAAAGGTCAGCATACTGCCCGGAAAGCAGGAGATCTGGTTTCGAGTCCCAGCTTAGGCAGTAAGATTTTTTAAATTCTATTCCCTTCATGTTTTAGTGTTTGTGTGGGTATGGTCACTTATTTATTTTCAGAAGCACTGTCACTCACTTAATTAAAACATTTTTAAGCCTTTTTAGCCTTGATGTTTTCTAAATGGGCAAAAATTTGGCTGTAAAATATAATAAAAAAGATAAAGACATGAGACTACCTGGTCTTTATCATACTATGACTAAGTATGTTGGAAAATAGGTCTTTCAAGATATCAAAGTCCATTGTTTTATCGGTGTTTCAAACTCCAGATAAAAAAAAGTTCAAGTTGTTGACAAATGACTTTTGTTATGGACATTGGATCATTTACACTGAAAATTGTAGGAAAAAAAATTGATAGGTAAAATAAGTTCTGCTCCAGTGCACCACTAGTATAGCAAGAAATAAAACAAAGAGAATCTAATAACATATACCACTCCTTTTAGTTAGTTAAAAAGGATGAAAGTTCCATCAGTCAGGAGCAGCATAAACAACTGATTTATTAGATTTTATTAAAGATATACAGATATAAGAGTAAATAACTAATTTGATCTTGCAATCTAGAAAACTTAATGAGTGTAAAAGGCAGATTAAGGCTGGGAGCAATATTGCTTGGGAGGGAAAAGTAATACACTCATAGTTAAATTCTTAAATATCTCCTGTGATAGGTGTTATCTTTAAAATATTAATGAATATAAACTTCATAAAATAAAGCATCCTCTAATATTCTATAAATGGTTCTCATAAAATTAATGATAAAGATGGTATTAAAAATAATTCAATTTGGTAATCCTCTAAACCCTCTCTCCCACTCATCTTATTTCAGCAAAAATGAGTTTAAAGAACTTATTTCTGAATGTATAATAAAATCATTAAATACCAAATTGTNTTTTATAATATTTTGAAAGTACAACAATAATGCATATATTTATAATTTTTAGTGCAAGGGAACAGAATTTTAGTTACCTTGCACTAAAAATTGTTAAAATTTACGTGAGATTAAATACCACAAAAAAAAATTTATGCATATATTAATGTTTTTTAAACTTTGACTTTCTCTAAATCTTCTTGACTTTCCCCTCCAAACCCTAATTTGGTTTGTTTATTTTAAAATTGCAGAAGCTAGGTCATGCATTTATATACATATATACACACACATTTTGAAAATAAAAATATCAAGCCATATACAAAGATAATAATGATAATAAATCTATATGTTATTATTGTACAGATTTGAAATAAATATCATGAAGAGAAATTAAGATGAGTAATCATTATTAATTATTTAAATTTTAGGCAATTTGATTATTTAAATATTAAATGATAAAATCTCCATTTAAAATAAATATTAGGTTTTAAAAATTATCAGTACAAGGCTTAAATTAAAGTGTGAAGAATTGAAATTATCGTTTTCCTCATTGAAATCACTAAAATCCAAAACATTTAAAAATATATTTTTTTTATACTCCCTCTTCATTATGTTCATAAAATGAAAAAAAATTACTGCAATGTGCACATAATATATAGTCAAGAACAGTAACATGAAATCATTTTTATTTTATATTGCCTGCTAACATAGCTAATAGAGGTACATTTCCTTCAAAAAGTACTAACGAATTGCAATTAGATAGTTGCTTTCACTTTCCAACCTCCCTTTTATCTCTAAGTTTTTAATTTTTAATTCCCTCAGTCCCTATTAGTCACTGTATTTAAAGTGTACAATAGAGAATGAGGAGGGAAATAAATAATATTTTAACAAAGTTGCTGTTTAATAAACCAATGTTCAATATACTTTTGAGAAAAACAAGAATAATAATAATTTTAAATTTTTATTGAAAAGTGAACAAGTAAATCACAGTACAAATGTTAATATATGAAATTCATTTTATTTCAGATTTTTTTCCTTTCAACTGTCAATTATAGATAAACCCTTAGCATAAAATAAACCATAATTATTCTAATTATTTGTAAAAATTAAATATAAAATGTTATAGAATTAGAATACTCAATATCAACATAAAAATAAGTAATTACTCTATAAAAAGGAACAAAAATATTCATCTATAATAAACGTCTCTATCTTTATCTTTGTAAGAGATTCAGGTTTTGAAGAAGGACGGGCAGAAGAATTATTCATTAACATAATAGGAAGAACATTAATTGTTGGATAAAGCTGTCTAGGTCCATTGTCTTTTTTAATTTTTTAAAATATATATGGTTATTTACATTAAAAGAAAAAACCATCAGGTAAAAAGAAAAAACTTCTACAGAGGTCATGTATATATAACTACAACAAAAATACATTATAAATTTAGATAAGAGGAACAGAGAGATCAATTTTATTTTATATAAATAAAATAGATATTGATAATAAAATAAAGAAGCTAATAAAGAATGGTTACTGCCAGAGTGTATTAACCAACAAGTTGGTTCCCTTTAGACTTATGTTCTTTTTAAACAAATTAACATAAATCCTTTTATCTTTACTCTCCCCTCCATCAAAATTTAGAGAAATACCACAGAAATCTTAATTTACCAAAGCCCTCAGCAATCCAAGTGATAACCTACATCTTTAGCTTACAGAACGTCTGTCTTCAAAAACATACACTGGCTCTTTCCACAAATAAAAACCTACACAGCTTCAGCAACTTAAGGCCCTAATAGCAGTAAACTATATTTAATTAAATGACAAAAAGCTACAATATGTTCACGTAGGCTTCCACAATGAAGCTATATTTTCAACAAAGAAGAAACATAAAATATAGTATTCACTTAATCATCCCTGACAAGAATAAGAAAACTAAATAAAACAAAGCCTGTAGCTCAAATAATATATTAGATTCCATTGCATTTATGCACACCTGGCAATGATTGTATTCTCTCATTCACCACCACTCCTAATTATATTAAACTGTGTAATAAAAACACCACGTAACAATATTAAAACTGATCATAAAATATATATAAATAAATATATAAATCGTCAGATTAGATTGGGAAATGTCACGGAATACGAACCACACAAACAATAAACTTTTAGAAATTAAAAAAAAAAAACACTAAGCCTTAATAGGAAATATAGGGAGACTCACACCTGCCTCAGAATAGGTCACAATAAATTTAGCTACATACACTTAATAAGAAAAGAACCTCCTACAAAATTGCAATCCCAAGTTTAATATTCAAATTTATTATGTTAATTATCATTCTACAAAATGATTGATTGTAAATAAATCTTAACTAACAGTGAATATAGCTACCATTGCTAACATCTATTCCACTACACAAATATAAGGTACTAAAAAAAAAATTTTAATTAAAACCATTTTTTTAATATGCAAATACAAACGTTACATAACAATAATTGGTTCTAAGTTAAATAGAATCATAGCGCTATATAATTGGGAACTACAGCTTAATGTGTTTTTGGCACTTACTAGTACTGGACTCTGGTCATGTTTTATTGACCAGTAGTCATCACTCCCATACATCCATTTCAGTCACATTTCTGCTCAGTCATCATTGCAGCTTATTCTTTAAACAATGGATTTTAAAATGGGAAAGATTATACAAAGGAAGCTAAGAAACTATTTTGAGGTTCATTTGTAAGTTCATTGTATACAAGTTGTGATATTTAGAAAAATCTTGAATCTAATATCAAGTTGAACATAAATTAAGGCTTGGCTAAAATTAAAAGAAGGATTTTCCTTTTTGACTGGAAAACAAAGTGGAAAGACCTGGATAACATGAAGATGGAGATAAGGAAATACACATAGTTTAAAGCTAAATAAATCAACAGTAAAACTTGAGGGATGTGAAAGAGAGTTTTTAGATTTATTAAATAACAACGGAGACCCACTCATCTGTCGAAATCTGGTCTGGGTAAACCAGTTGGATAAACAAAGTATCAAGAATGAAAAATAAACAAATCAGAAAACTGATACCATTCAAATTATCAGGTTTCAGACATATTTCTCTACCCAGCTATAATGTTTTTTTCTAGACGTGAACTCAAACATGTTCCAGTACTTGAAAGATAAATGACTTATCTAGCTTGGTACAAAGCCTCTTAGTTTTCATTGTTTGTCGTATCTATCCAGTGATATGCTACTATTTAATTACTTCATTCTTATTTATCAGTAAGAACTCAGTGTGAATACCAAAATAGCTTTCATAAAAGATTGTAATCTCAGCAAAAAATATAATAGTGGCATTATTGCCTCATAAGGTTATGAAAATAAATATGTATCGCTAAATTATTTACTCATAACTCTGGATGTAAAGTCATTATTTACCTCAATTTTAACTTTACTCATAACTAAAACATACAAAAAGACCAATTTAATTAATTCAGTAGGGAAAATTTCTTCAAATTGTGCAATTTATTTGTGCATTACCATACCTTATTTTTGATAATAGCTATTATAACAAGTGAGTGGATTGCCAATGTGTGATATGTGAAAAATGATTGTAAATTTAAAAATATTCTGTTAATGTAAAAATTAGGCTTTAGTTATAATGAACATATGTATAAATGATATTGTTATTTTAGTTGAACTAGAAATGTGCCAGTTAAAAGAAGAAAAAAAAAAGCTCAAAACATCGAGGAATATCATAGAATAATAAATGGTTAGTGGTTGGTTGGCTGTCCAGTATTATGTGAGAAATTAAAAAAGGGTTTCGGCAAGGATGCGAAAAATAAAGTACTCCAAAATTATTGGGTAATTATTTTATTTTATTACTACCAACATTTTGACTTATCTTGTAAGTCAACATCCGGGGGAAAATGATGTATGGAGAGATCTCCAAGGGAGGTTTAAGGTCACATCACAGACTGCAGAACTAAACATAAACTTGTTATACACTTATAAGGTGGAGTACAAATACTACGAAAAACATGAGTTGGTGAAACTGACCCATATTTATGTAATTGAATTGAACAAAATATTAATGGTGTTCTCAAGAAATCGTATATATTGCATTTACTGGCCATGCATTGGGAGAGAATATTACACAATTGATTTTAAAAAAATAGAAATAGTGACTAAGGAAATGAATACGAAGGAAATAAAATTATTATTATGTNAAGTATTATTCGGTAAAAAGATTCTATAAATTATTTAAAAAAATATGCTTTACAAGCAAGTGACAATTATTTTGGTTAGCTATATCCCCGAAGAAGAGAGGTTACCACCACTGTTGGATGGAGACAGGAGTAAGTAGCTTATCTCAGCTGACTAAGAAGTAACTTCGTGTATTATTGTATAATGTAGGCTGACCATTTTTTTTTTAAACATAAAAATGGTCATGTCTGAGTTAGTTCATTTTATTAAATAAATCTGTTGTAATCGAATTGATATGTTATTTAACTTTGGTTCTTACATTATTCTTAAATTAAATCACACTATCCGCAAAACTCTATATAAATAAATATAATTTATTTGTTTTGAGAAACAGAATAATAAAATGACTAAGTTACATTACTACTAGCAAAAACTGTTGCCATGAATAAAATACGCCCTCCTGTTCTGAGGCGTCTATACAGCTGGTTTTAAAAGTTTTTATCAGTAAGGGGAAGCTAAGTTGAAGCTTTAATTTATTTCCCCTGAAGATTCGAAGACAACTGAGAATTTTTAATTCTAGTGTTGAAGTATAATGAGGGCCTATTAGAGATTAATGCTATTAAGGACTCTTGCTGAAAAGTCCTTTTCTCTGTGGTGAGTATATTGGTGGAAAACTTGTAATAGATAAATATTTTTAAGTACATATATAAGCAATTTATAAAAATTCAATAAAAAGTATATATACAGAAATAGGTAATATCTACAATAACATCTTACAAAAATTTAATAATGTCAAGAACTTAAAATTATCTCATAGAAATATAAGGTGAATTGAATTATTAAAACATGATTATAATTAACAACATGCACAGGGACACAGCCAAGGATGAAAGGAAGATAATCTACAATGGTGGTTGCACTAAGAAATATTTGTAACAGAGTATTGATGGATAGAAGTTCTAAATAATTATTCTTTTGTGTAAGTCCAGAGGGTTGGAAGTGAATGAATTGGAAACTTGAACTTAAGGCTAACTCATTTTTGGTAATAAGGTTGGGTGCATCTAGCTCTATTCTAGAGCAGGTAGCTTTCAGCTGAAGACAGTTCACAGGAAAGAAGTAGCACAACACCAAAGAAAATATTTTGAGTTTTCATTTAATATGGACTGCTTTCGGTTGCTGCTTTATGGCTTAAATTACTCTCTCAGCTAATCCATATTAGTAGTTGGATGTCCAGGAGCAATTAACTTTTGCTTGATTCACAAGCAATTAATCAATAATTAACTTAATACAATGTAAGTTAATACAATTTAAAATTTGACCTTGTGAAAATCTATGCATTATTACAATTGGCTGATACCATATTAAGAATATTAAATTCAAGGCATTAAATATCTATGATTTTTTTTTTTTTTTTTTGTTCTTTTTAGGATATATCACAAAATGAAAATTTTCCCCAACACTCAATTTTGTAAAATTTGTGACATCATACATTACCTTAATTAAACCCTTTTCTGGGGACGCGAGGGTAGCTCATGGGATCCATTGGGTATCATGATCCTGGAACTTTTCAAAATCATTTCTTTAGAAAAGAGTAACGCTTCATATTGAAGATTAGTTATAATGAGTAAACAGTATATTAGCAATTGATTATTGCTTAATGTGACTTGTTGGAGAGAATAACGCTTTGTTCATCACTTCCACTTCTTAGTGCAAAGAAAGAAGAGCTGAAGAACTACAATCAACCAATTCAGATCTTAAGGTTTTTTTTTTTATTCAGTTCCCTGTCAGATATCAGAAATGTATCATTGTTTGTTTGTGTGAGTGTGCGTTTGGCCCTTAAAAAGTTCACACTCATACTAGCTTACAAACAGATGTGAATTTCGCTATCATAGTTGGCCTANTCTATATTTTAATTAAATAATTTTTGAAAGATAATTAGAAAAATTGGTTTCCATAATGTAATTTAAAAAAAAATTGTTATTCAAGTTTTATTAAAGACAGTGGCAGATTCTATTACTTCATGATCAGTCATTTATCTTATATTTCATGAAATTATTTGATGGCTTCTAATAATTCGATAAATTGAGTCACACAGCAAAATAAACTAAGAGTAAATTTATTACAGCACAAATATTTTTCATTAAATATATATGTGAGAAGCTTAATTTTGCAAGTCACTTTAATGAGGCATATGAGTCAAAAATTACCAAGGTCATTGAATCAATAAATGCAATTATTAATTGGCAAGTCCTGTATTTAATTTTTGAAAAAAAAAATCACAGCTCTAAACATCATTGAACATTATTGAATTTATGGAGTATTTATTCTATGGATTTAGTTTTCATTGATTTTATTTTCTTAAGTTTGGCAAGTGATAATTCAACTGTCCTAGAATATTTATTTATTTTATTAAATTCTCCACTTAAGCCATGGAGGGAGAGGCAATTAACATGTAATTACTTCTTGAAACATCCATGGCACTGGTTAGGCATAATTTCCTGCTAGGACATGAAACTGCAGCATCGAGATAAACCAATGCCCCCAGGAATCATTAAAGGATTTATGTAAGTATGACAAAAGTTTGTTATGTGGTGTAAATGAACAAGACAATAGGTGATTTGTAGCACTTTCTGCTAGTTTGACTTTCACTTTTATAGTCTTTTATGATTTTGGTTTCTATAATTATACTAGTATTAAAGTAAACTATGTTAAAACCAGAACTAATTGCATCAGTAAATTAAATGGGTCAGCATACATTAAGACTATTGGTAAGCTTCTCAGACATGAGAATTAGATTGATAAAGTTTGAAATTAGGGATCAATGTAAAATGTTTAGAAAAAATTATAAACACATTATATAACTAAATGTAGTAAATTCTTTCAACTTAAAGTTCTTGAAGTGTGATGGAAGAAGGTGGGTAGTTACCAAAATGGTATACTCAAAATGCCTCTTAAAAGTCTTATTCTAGATCCCTATATAATTGAAAGATTAATTTTTTTTTTTGGCTCAAAAACTCAGTACATCTATTTGAAGTGGCATCAGTCTTCTTCAAACGAGAATAAAAACCTAGTCCAAAAGTGCTATCACAAAGGTTTCAATTAAATCACACACACACACAAAAAAATATTGGTAATTTACAAACAATTAGTGCAAAGAAGATATAAGTAAAAGATATTATAAATATTTTTTAAATTTTATGTATAAGAAATTTTCCTTTAAAGCGTTTGAAGTAGGAAGGGAGAGGGAAAGGGAGTGAAAAAGGTGTTTCCAATTACAGGAGTAAGATTATAAATGTACATAATACTTCTATGTAGGCAAATTATTACAACAAAAACTAAATTAAGCATACTAATTGGACTATCATGATATATACATTTATATTCTCTAAAGTGTGAAATTTTTAAAGAATAAATAAAAAATTTCAGAATGTTGTTTTCTTTATCCAATGAATATTAGCGATCCCTTAAAAAAATCTCAGTATAAGGAGTAGGTTTTTACATTAAAAAAAATAAAATTATTAGATGTATTTTTGTTGGGATTCGGTCAACTACCTTGACCAAACCCCAACAAAAAAACATCTAATAATATCTATGGTAAAAAAAAAATCTCCATTTGAACATATTGTTATATATATGAACAACTTGGGGTGTTCCTACAATAAACAGAATATAGCTTTTTCCTCCAGTAAATTTAATTTTTTAAATATTTTTCTTGTGGTGACGATAGTAGAATGTATCTCATTTTTACTTTCTTTTACTTTCCATTAACCACATGGAATCACAGGGAAGGGGCTTTCTACAAGCACTCGTAGCAAAGAGCAAACTTTTATTCCTTTATAAAAGATTTCCTAGGATGGTGCTCGAACCGCAGCACTTGACTTAGGAGTTCCGATGGATCCCCTAGGCTAAGCCGGACCACTGATGTTCCTTATAACCAATAACTGTCTTCGAGAACATTTTTTAATTTTCATTAACCATGGTCTGTTTTAATTTATGTGCTAGACGTACATTTTGTAGAAAGCAAAAAGTCCAAAAAGTCATTTTTCATAGTTTTTATCATACAATACTTTAATGGGTATTGTATATTTAGGAATATTTTTCTAATATATGAAAATAAAAACTATTGTGTATTTCTAATGTATCTATTTGCAGTATTTTTTTTTTTTTTTTTTTTTTTTTTTTTTTTTTTTTTTTTTTTTTTAAAAANTTTTTTTTTTTTTTTTTTTTTTTTTTTTTTTTTTTTTTTTTTTTTTTCCAGATTTTACATACTTAAAATATCAAAGTAAAACATCAAATTTTGAGAGAGTTACATTTTTTATTTCAGATCAATAACAATAAATTATCTTAAAAATATAAAAATTATGGTTACTAAAATTTATACTCATAAACAATTATGTTCTCTTCTTCCAGATGAAATCAGTTTAATGGACTACTACAGCAGTACTAATTTTTATTTTTTCAAACTAAAAAAATAAATAAATAACTTAAATATCAAATAAATATTCATTAAAAATACCATCATAATGGGTATTTTTATTTCTTCAAGTCTGAAAGACTAACATTGAAATTGTTTCTAAAAATTAAGTTCGATAAAATTTAGTACTTAAAAAAAAGACTAGATAAAATGACATTTACACTTGTGTGTACGCATATTTGTTTTAACACACAGGTGTAAACATATAAGTGCTCATGCAGTCATATGCATCTTTATATTTAGGTCACAACCAATAATATTTTGCAGTAGTCATAACTTAATTCTAACAAAACAATTATGCACTATTGTTATCACTTAATTTTATTGTTTGTTGGAAGGATATCAGGTTGAGCGATGATCATATACTCATCTGGGAAGTCCAAATAAACAGTTACATGATAACCCATGTTGGCTGAGGCAATAATGTATTCACAAAGTGCAAACCAGCTAAAAGCTGAAAAAAAAAAGAAGCTTATGAGTTGAAAAAAATAGATCTCATTGGTTATAAAACAAATCACAAAATTTATATATATGAAACATGTTAATTAAAAATTAACATAACAATCTTTCAGTTCCAAAATTTTAAAACTCTTAAAAGTAAATGAATAAGTGTACCCATCTTATGCTCCATGCTCTTTAAAAAATCAATTGAGGGAGAAAATGTGATGAATCCTTGAACGAAAGCTAGGAAAACCTGCTTGATACCTACTTACTTTTTTTTTCCAAAAGTATATTTAAATTATTGTTCATCCTCATGAATTGAAATCCTATTGAAAATACTTTTAAATTAATTTGAGTGAATCTTTTGTAATTTATATACTATTCTCTAAAGTGAAACATTGGTTACTATTATTCAGGACTTTTGAGATATTTTAACAACTAAAGTAAACAAATCCAATAAATTGGCCCTTCTCAAACAGCAGTTTTTTTGGTTTTTTTAAAAATAAATAAATCTTTATTTATTACATTCTGTTAAATAAAAACATAATGTAATTTAACCACAACATTAAATGTCAATCACATAAGGAGAGAAGGTGACCAATGGCACCAATCTATAATTATTTACAGACTATGTCCCCAGGAGGTCATGGGGCCATCTTTGTTTGAGTCGACGGGGAGGGTTNTATAAAAAAAAAAAACTATAATAAAATAAAATCAACAATAAAACAAATAAATGGTCATCACTGCACAGGGAGAAGGGGCCCATCGACCCCACTCCCAATAGGTTTAGGCATTAAGGCCCAGGAGGTCGCGAGGCTATCTCTGTTTTAGTCGCCGGGGAGGATTGTGAGGATTGGAGTCCGACGGCAGGGATTGGGCATACGGATTGGGATGAAATTGGAGTTTACTATGGAAGAGCTTGAAGCGGATAGAGATAAGGTCTTTGACAAAATGAATATTAAAGTCGTGATGAAGGGTAGAGAGTTGGACACATAATATGGAGCGGGTAGTGTTCGGAGTAATCTGATCCTTGCTGGACCCTAAAGAAACGGTTAGAAAGATAAGATTTGAGGATTAGGTAGATGGTACTTGGAAATATGGACTTCAGCTTATATAATAGTCCAGTATGCCATACTCGGTCAAATGCTTGAGTGACATCTAAGAATGCACCAGGACAACACTCTTTTCGCTCAAGGGAAGAGGAAATAAAGTCTACAATGCGAAACACCTGCTGAACAGTAGAATGATGGGATCGGAAGCCGAACTGATGATTAGAAAGAATATTTAAGGAAGTTATTATAGGTATTATTCGTTTTAAAAGAACTTTCTCAAATACCTTGGAAAGTAAAGGAAGAAGGCTAATTGGTCGGTAGGATAATGTGTTAGAAGAAGATTTACCGGGTTTGGGAAATAGGATTATTTCAGAAAATTTCTAGAGAAGTGGAAAATGAGTGGTTCCAAGGACACAATTATAGTTACCTCTATGAGGAAAGCAATTGCCTTTTGGGGTAGATTTCGAAGTATTAGCTCGGTGATAAGGTCATAGCCGGGTTCTTTGCGCTTAGGCAGATAGTTTATAATGTACTTGACCTCAGAAGGTGTCACTGCCTTAATCGGTAAGGACATTGGTAATGGTATATCCAGGAACTCCTCAACCTCCTCGTTATTGGACAAGTTATCGGGATATGGATGAGGAGTGAATGTTTGCTTTAGATGCTGAGCAAACATTAGGGCCTTGTCTTTGTTGGAAGAGGCCCAGGAACCATCTTCTCGATGTAAGGGGGCAGAAGGTTCATGGTACTTCAGAATCCTGCGAGTTGCAGTCCAGAGGGATTTGTCTCCTTTTGAGAGGCTAGACAGGTAGGCATTAAATGCCTTATTTGGTAAAGCACCTAGTTTTTGCTTTACGAGACGAGATAGCTGGTTGAACTCCCTACGATCTGAGGGATGTCTGGACCTCTGGAACAGGGCTCGAGCTTGACGCTTAGCTTGTATGAGGTTTTTAATGTAATCAGGGAGGGGTTCAGCTGAATTTACAGTGTAGCGAGTGCTGGTGGGTTTTAAGTTAGTCTTCCAAAGACATTGCTGAATCTTTATAGTAAAGAACTGGACAGCATCATCCAGCTCATCAGAGGTTTTTAAGGAGATTCTGAGGTCAAGTGACTCGTGGCCAGTCAATGGGACCACTTATTAAGGTTGGTGACAATTGTCTAGGGTTAGGTGTGAGAGACAGTGTAAGGAAGACAGGGTAGTGGTCAGAGGAAAGTTCATTTAATGTTTTTACAGAGTGATGGTAGGTAATAAGATTTTTACATATGAAAAAATCTAGGATATCAGGAAGACAGTTTACATCGGTGGGCCAATAAGTGGGAGAGGACGGACTTAGAGTGGAGAGATTGTGAGAGGAGATAGCATTATACAGAGTACGGCCATGGGAGTTGGTCATTCTCGTGCCCCACTGCAGATGTTTCGCATTATAATCTCCGCCAGAGAGGAAAAGGGAACGTAAGGATTTAAAATGCTCTTGGAATTGGCCTAAGGTGATAAATTTGTTAGGAGGGAAACATACTGCAGAAAAGGGGGGAAGTGGAAGTATTTATGGACACTGAAGTGGATTGGAGCAAGTCTGTAGGAGTGGAAGGTATTAAATGATGAGCATGGGAAGTGCGAATGAGGAGCGCAGTTCCACCATGAGCTTGTCCGTCTGGGTGATCAGTTCAGTAAATTGTATAGCCTGGTATGTTGAGTTTTTTATTTTTTGTTAGTCGTGTTTCAGTAAGTAAGAGTACGTCTATACATTTGTCTCCTAGAGTTAGTTTGAGTTTGTTTGTATGTGTTTGAATGCCATTAGCATTCCAGAGGAGGACTTCTGACAGTCCCCTGTGAGATGTGTCCCTCCAAATTTGAAACATCAGGCACCATAC
The DNA here is from genome assembly GCA_000696205.2 of Oncopeltus fasciatus. Lineage (NCBI taxonomy): Eukaryota > Metazoa > Arthropoda > Insecta > Hemiptera > Lygaeidae > Oncopeltus > Oncopeltus fasciatus. The sequence goes on along the minus strand of KZ808189.1, from coordinate 320,653 downwards.
TCACAGTATCTTTTAGTGTGATTGTATTCCTGGCAAATGTGGCTCTGAACTATGTCTCTTCAAGGGAGGGGCTTCTCCCTGCTGGTATTCTGCAATGGCAAAGTGAGCTTATATTATAAATCTCGTCTATATTGCTTGTGGGCTCGAGATCCACAAAGAACAAGGGTAACGGAATCTTTATATGACCGTCATTACCAGGCCTGCTTGTTATGTTAATGGCATTTCTGACCTGGAAACCAAGTTCAGTGAGCTCCTCTTTGATATAATCAGGAGAGGTTGAGTGGTGGAGGTAACAGATGAAGACCCTGACTGCACGCTCTTCCTTTAGTTGGTAAGTGTTATACTGGGCGTTTGTCTCATTAGATAGCTCACTATACCTCTGTAGGTGTCTGGGCTATCTGGCATTATTTTAGTGTCATGCTGACGAGTGACACATGTGTATCTCTTGTGGCCGATTCGCTCATCGAGTTGAGTGCACATCAGGCGAAAGTTTTGTACGTTTTTGTCAAAATGAGAGGTGGTCGGGGTATACATTGGATGGCGGTTTCCATCTCCTTTCCAATAATGTTTTGAAGAGGCTGAAAAGGGTTTACTGTTGTAAAGGGTGATAGGTTTTCATTCCTATCTGTCATTTCATTTGCGGGGGGTGTGATGGTCAATCCTTGAGAGGTGCTGGGGCGTGTTTGTATCATGGGTCATACATGACGCACCATGACGCTTCCCTTTTCCACCTGATGATAATGATTGCCTCCCATAATTTATTCATTAATTTATAAAAAAAAAAAAAAAAAAAAAAGTAGAGTGGTCGAGTCTCGAACCTCTAATGCTGGGTTAAGAGTCTGGAACGGAGCCTCCTACCCAGCAGGCTGAGTAATAAGAGAGGCTATGAGAGCCTAGCGCGGCGAGGTGGGGTCGGACAGGTCTTCCCCTGATGTCCCCAGTGCTAAGGATAACAGCTACTAAAGCAGTTCACTTTATTTACTGTTTATATGTGATCCACACGACGATTCGAGCTGAAACTGCACTCACATGTCACTGACACTTCACTACAAATGTTTGTAGAGTTTGAGATCTATGTTCTTCCCACAACTCGTATATTATAGTTGGAGAGACGGAGCGCTATATACAGGTGTGTATTGATCACTAGCAACACCGCTACTTAAGCAGCAGTTAAATATAAATTTTTTTTATAAAGTGATTCTAAATTTTTTTTATTACATCTACTTCTATTACTGCTTTCTTGTTCCGAAAGAAGTATTTTGTAGCAACATTTAAACAATACAATTTATTTTTGTCCAGAATTTCAAGTATATCCCTTTATGAAAAGTTTCAATTGATAAAATTTTGCAAATTATACACAAACTATTTGGCTTTCATCAATTTTATTTTTTATGACCTAACTTGAGCAAGATGTTTCTAAAGATGTAATTTCTTGTTAAGTTTTGAACACTGTGATTATCTTCTAAAATGTCAATTATTTGTATAGCAAGTACTTAATACTGAGAGTGTATGTTCAGTTTTTCTGAACTGCAGGTTTATAATAGTAGTCTAAGAATAGAAACCTGGGGTTTCGAGCAATTCATGGTTTTTATAAGAATGTTACAACCCTTTTCATGTATGATATTTGTAACAGTAATATTGCACTCACTTGATCATATGAACAGATCATATGACAAACAAATTGCATGGAGCACAAAATGGTCCCTACAGAGACATATTAATAAGTAATGCAATATGCATTTAAATAATGCCAAAATGTATAAGATGGACCACACTTTACAAATGCATTAACATAAAATCATGAACACCCAAATTAAGCTCATCTTTAAAATACATAAACAAGGCTTGCCCATATAAAGTACAAGTATTCCATTTATAAATAAGAGATATACTAAAGCATAAACTCCCCACACAACCCATTTGACACTTAATCATAGACTTGATAACAAAAACAAGAGAAACTTGTATAACCATGGGACATTTAAGATTCATTTCATTCAACATTAAAGACTCATTGTCCTTCGATCCCACAACAGAAAATATTGATGTATTAAGAGCATATTTAATAGACTAATATGATGATTAATTCTTTGATAAATAGTATAATAATCATAACATGATACAAAGTCATATCCAATTAATGACTTTCTTTTCATGATGAAGTCACAATGTAGAGCAATTCATAAAGGCATAAGCAAACCGCANACATTATTACTCTTTATCAGGTGTCTCCTTTAAATTTGAGTAAATATTTTTATTTTGTTAAACTAATTAAACCCAAATTTATAGGTTACATATAATATTTTTTAAATGGATTTCTTTATATTATCCTTTTCTGTATTAACATTATATCATATTTTCTTTAATAAAATATAGAAAAAAACTAAGTGAAGTACGGAACAAATGTCAACACAGCTTAACAGGTCATTGTTCTTTCCCCAAAAGTCAGGACTCATTGGCACCTGACTGATCACTTTTGCAGTCAATTGCTTTCAAAAATAAAACATCATATTGTATACTACACATTTTTAAATTGGTAAATTTTCTAGTTAGCAAAGCAAAATTCCTTGGCCTTAACATTGATAACTGTGGAAAATTGATAACTATTAATGGAAAAAAGCTATAATGTATTCTAATTAAGTAATGATATTCTAAACATCACTCAATTCCAATATACAATCAAGTAATTTGAAACAAATACATATTTTAACACCTGATATCCAGCTGTTGAGGTTCACTGAATTCCTCTAATTTGTATTTCTGATTTTTCAATTGCTTTACCAGGTTAGAATCAATATTATAATTATATCTATATTATAACACTGCAATATGATCTGATCTTACTCTATAGTGTTGAGATAATCTATGTCTCTTAAAACGTAGCTAAAATATTTGTCTGTTACCTTTCCAGTCAAAGTTGACACATTAATGATACCGTACATGATCTGAACTGAAAATTATGGCATGACTGTTATATTACTATTAGTTTAAGTGTTAGAAAGGTCAGTATCTACATAAAACCAGTGAAGATTTGATATCTTGGCCAGTGCAACCCATTGAGCTCAAATTAGAGGGATTCACATGGAACTATGGACTGATTGTAAGATCCTACTTTAAATAGCTCATAAAACTAGTTTAGAGGAAACGGCATGCCCTGAACCATACAACTAAAAGCTGTACTAAAGCTGCTTGGACATCATAATTGCTTCAGAAAATCAAATCTAAAGGTCCTGAGGCTGGTTGATAATATTTCTGTTGTGGTGAGAGAGAAAATAAATTGAAAAACTGAATCTGCAGCTAGTTGATAGCAGTTAGTTTATAATGGACACACTAAGGGGACTGAAGATAGTAATTATTACAAGATTCTGAAAAACCTACAGTGTGTACAAAATGAGGTAGAAGAGGTGCCAATATGGGCACTAAAGTTAAAAGAAATAGGAAGCAGTCCAATGTTACAATTTTCAGCCTTAAAGTTGGAGCACCATGTAAGAAAATACTTAAATCTCAATTAATATACTTGAAGAGTGGACTATAATGTTTTCTTGAATACAATTAGATTCTTGGTATGACTTGACCATTGAAAATGCCCTTAGAAAGATTTTATCACAGGCCTTTAAATATTACAAACTCTCCCAATGAGTTAAGAGTAAAGAAACTGCATTTTTCTGAATATGCAGTCTTGCTAGGACGAAGCTTGAGCAGCTTATTAGGTAGAGCCCAGAAGGAACTCAAGCTATTCTGTATTCTGACAAGCATGAACTTCCTGATGAATATGAAGGAACATTGAAAGATTTCTTATGAGAGAGTAAGAAAGAAATATTTATTTATTAATTTCACTAACTTTTCTATATTGTATTCCTTTATTTCATTTAAAAGAGTATTCCAAGCTAAATAAGTTAAAATTCACAATAATTGTTGAATAACATATGCTTAAGATTGAAGATTAACTTTACTTTGAATAAAAACAAAAGTATTAATGTACTTGACTATTGCAAAGCAGTTTCAAAATAGATCTAGGCCAAATTGTTAATGAAAACTGCAGGAAAAATGGTAATAATAAAAACTGTACATACCTAAATCGTGGCAAAATAGGCGATGCTTCATAAAAAATATGACAAGACCAGCAGTACATACAATTGAAACTATAAATAAAAACCTCTTTATATATAAAGAGATTAACTGGTTTTGTGTCATGCTTTGATGGGTACGTTGAAATACCATAAGTGATATGAGCATGTAGACCAATGAGCTTATCATANTCCTGACTGACTGCGGACATCGATGAATTCATAAAGGAGTATTTAAGCTTTAGGGTATATTCATTGCTATTTGGTTTGTAAGAGCAATGGTTTGTAAAAATATATTTTATTAGAATGAGATAGGTTTAGGAGGTTTTTCATTATTATGAAGGTGGAATTTCTACTGGAGAGCTTAGATTCTTGTGATGAGAGAATTTTAAAGTAGTAAAACAAGTTAGGTCGCTGAGAAGTTCAGAGATACATTTAATTTCTATTCTTTGCAATATTGATAAGCAATTATCATTTATTTGTATTAATTACATCAATAGAACGTCTTCTCAATATTGATAGGTATGCATACTTACCAGGCCTGCCTTATATAAGTGGCAGGCTATAGAGATCTATATAGATCTCCCATTATATTTTTTGCAATTCCACAACATTAATGTTTCTATGAATAGTATACAATATATTTTTATATTGTTGTAAAGTACAACCTTTTTATCATTGAGGTTTGAGTGCATTATTGAGTCTTTATCTAAGTTATGCAGGTCCCAAACATAATAGTTGAAGATCCATTCAATTATTGGAACTGTTGGGGAAACGAGCTCAGGTACTAGCAATATTAATATTAGGATCATCAAGGTAAGATTTTATTACACATCCTGATGGGAGGTAAATATTAACTACTGTTATAAGTGAAGCACCAATTTTAAGGTTAAGAAAACTCTTATACCTGGACCATTCCAAAATATATGTAATAGAGTATTAAATAAAAGATCAGACATGATATGTCTATACTACCTCTCCCCTCATGCTATTTTTCTTAGTAATATCATGTAACCGATAAGGTAGAACATAATTATCATAACAAGACATTTTTCAGCAAAGCATACTACAGTGCTTCTCTTTTGTATTTATAATTTCTCTACAGTAAAATTAAACAAGTTCCTGAACCCATTAATATTATGAAATTTTGCTACAAAATTTTTAATTGTGTTTACCAATTCTTTGTTAGAGTTGCATTGTCCAATGCGAGTCGAAGGTCGAGATACCGAGAGTGATAGTGTCATAAAGACTACAAGTCACAAAACATGATTGCCAGAGAAACTTCTAGGCTATAATTAAAAACAGTTAAGTTTTCTTCTGTTTTTTGCTTCTATTTCATCTTTATTCCTTTATTTTAATGTGTATTTCATAATTAGCATAATTAACAAACCTGCCACATACTTTATTTATAAAGATATTAAAAATTAAATCGGGTTTATTTATTTTTAATTTGAACTGAATCTATGATCAGCTCTGTGGCATTGATGCCCCTCAAATAAAAAAAAACCTTATAAAACAGTTTAACGAAAGATCAAGGCTTCTCAGTGAGACATCATAAAACTACTAGCTATTGGTCTGACTGAATGAATAAAACCATAAAAGAACACTGATGGAGAAGGAGAGAAAATAAAGTGCGGACAGTAGACGAGAATGGTCAGTATTAACAAAAGCTTTATAGAATAGGAGGAGAATAAAGATTGATTCTCAATTGCAGTGTAATACAAGAGATTATTTTTAGAAGAGCCAATTATTTTTAGAGAAGCCAGGGCAAAAACCGAATTGGATAAGATCAGGGAGTTATGAGTTTTCTGACTGATTCAGGATTATATAATTTAATATTAAATAGATAGAATAAGTATAGAGCTTGAGTCTCCAAGGGAAGAAGAATGATTATGGATTTTATTTATAGGTTTGGAAATTGCTGGATTCCAGGAAGTTTGAAATACTGAAATTTAGAGAAAAAAATTGTACATGTGCATGAGAATAAGAATACTACAAAGAGAGGCCTTGAGAGGTTTTATGGGAATGCTATCATAACCAACTGTATTTGTTTTAGAGACAAAACAACCAACTGTGGTTTTTACACTAACATGATATTATTCATGATCTTGGTCCACAGCTTGTTACACTACTAGATCTAACTGACAATAAATATATTTGAATTAAAAGAAATTATCTATAGAATTAAAACTGAAAATATTGAGAAATTAACTATGATTTTTCAAACATGCACTAGACAGTTTTCTAAAATTGCTTGTAAAAATGTATAGACATATCTTACATGCTTAAAAAATATGATAAAAATAACCCAGAAATAATAAGGGATTGACTCAATTTAACTGAATTATGAAATCGTTGGCTAGAATAATAAAGAAAGGAATATATAATTAGGTAAAAAAAAAAAACATTGTAAGAACGAGCTGGCTTTAGGCAAAAACATATCACATTTAAATACTTATAGAAATAGTCTGTATAAAATAAACAAAACAAGGAGGAAAACTATGGATATGAAAGAATATAGATGTCATATAATTTCAAAGGAAATAATTAAGAAAATTGTTGCCAGCATATAAATAGACTAAATCAAGCAGAGAATAGAATAAACATTTAAATTTTGGAGAGTACAAAACACTAATAATACATCTAAATTCTCTAGATTTCTTATCAATATCATTCAATCTCTTAAATATTCACTTCTTTTCCTAATTCAAATAGCTTGGCAATCCAAGTAATGGATTTTGGGGACCAGATCACATTATTACTCTTTATCAGGTGTCTCCTTTAAATTTGAGTAAATATTTTTATTTTGTTAAACTAATTAAACCCAAATTTATAGGTTACATATAATATTTTTTAAATGGATTTCTTTATATTATCCTTTTCTGTATTAACATTATATCATATTTTCTTTACTATATTATGATATATGTCCCATTCTTGAACCACAGTAGCTTGACTATTTTCTTTAATTGCTACAGATATTGTGAGTAGATATTTGAACCAAGGGGCTGAGCAGATTTATACAGCTCTTACTAATCACATCCTTCTGTTAATATTTGCAGATAGTAGTGCTTTTCCTGCTACATCTATAGAGAACATGCAGTCTAAACTGATTATATTATTTCAACATTTTAGTGACGCTATATCAAAGTTGAATACTTCAAAAACTTTGAACCATTAAAAACAAGGAAAAATGTATCAAATTTTTTATAACTTATCTTTTTTGTGTGTAACCATGAATAATAAAACCAGTTATAACAAATTTGATACATTTTCCCTTGTTTTCAATTGGTTCAAAGTTTTTTAAGTAGTCACCTTTGACATGTTGTTACCAAAATGCTAAGATAAAACATTAATTTTAAACTGTATATTCTCTATACATGTATTAATATTTTTATTTGTGTGTAACTTTTGAAAGTTCTAAAGGGGGCATGGCGATTAAGGTACTGGACTCCTCTGCCAAAAGTCACAGGTTCAATGCTTACAGTGCACTGTTGTTGTTTTTTTTGCTTCTGTTTGTAATGACCCAGAGGATTCCTGGTGTGCTCCTAGGCAACAGCTAGTACTAATTGGAAACCATTCTTCATTGAATGGGAAAAAATTTGGAGGCCAGAATAGAGTGCTGACACATGACTTCTCTGGTGTGCCATGGATCGAGATTAAATACATCCATAATATGTATTTCCTTTGAAAGTTCAGTCAAGTTTTACCCAGCAGAAATGAGCTCAATCACTGATTTGACTTGCAATAAATATAACTATATTTCTAATAAGCAAAGTACAATATAATTCATTGTATACAAAATTGTACCTCCTCAATTCGATAGTTTATAGATACTGCTCTATGAAAGCAAAATTTTGGTGTGCCCTATTCAGATTAACTAAACAAGAAAAATTATATTCAGATTAAGAAAATTATATCGCAATTGGCTTAAAATACACACAGTAGCTATCTAAAAATAGAGACTAATTGTATGGTCGTTATGATAAAAGTCTTCTTGAAAGTTATAAATTGGTTAGAAAAAGCTTCTGCTAATATTTTTTTTTTTTTAAACTTTTATTTATTTATTACATTCTGGTAAATAAAAACATAATGTAATTTGATTACAATGAAAAGTAAAAATGACATTCAATGTCAATCACATGAGGAGAGAAGGTGACCAATGGCACCAATCTATAATTATTTACAGACTATGTCCCCAGGAGGTCATGGGGCCATCTTTGTTTGAGTCGACGGGGAGGGTTGTAGGGGTTGGAGTTGGAAGACAAGGTCTGTGCTAGTGAATTAGGACAGTATGGCAGTTTACTGTGGAAAAGGATGAAGCGGAAAGAAATGAGGTTTTGAACAAAAGGGATATTAAGATCATGGTGAAGAGATTAATTGGAAACGTAATAGGGAGCATTTGCAATTATTCTGAGGGATTTGGATTGGAAGGAGTGGATTCTTTGGAAGGCTTGGCGGCAACCCAGATTTCAACTCCGTAAGCCCAGATTGGTCGTAATAAAGTTTTGTAGAGCATCAGTTTGTTTTCTATCGTAAGATTGGAGTTATTATTCATGAATCTGTAAAGAAGTCCATATCGCCGATTAAGTTCTTGTCTTTTAATTTTAGTATGTTCGCCCCATGTAAGTCGTGGTCAAGATGGAACCCAAGGTAACGAACAGAATTTGAATGTGGTAAAGGAATATTGTTAAATTTCACAATTTCAGGGAAGTCTTTTTTACGCAGTTGTAAATTAACTTGAACGGATTTTGCTTCATTATTTTTATTCTTCATTTGCCTCACCGTTGTTTGATTTTTTTGAGGTGATCTTGTAGGTTTTTAGAAGCAGTTTTAGAATCAGGATGGGATGATAGGGTAGCTTTGTCGTCCGCAAATAGAGCTAAGAGGGTAGTCGGATGGGTAGGGATATAAGCAGTGTACAGGATAAATAGGATAGGTCCAAAGGTTACCATGAGGAACTTTAGCTTCCACTTGGTAGAAATCGGAGTAATCTAATCCTTGCCGAACCCTAAAGAAATGATTGGATAAGTAAGACTTAAGGATAAGGCAAGTGTAATTAGGAAGTATGGATTTCAGTTTAAACAGGAGACCACTGTGCCAGACACTGTCAAATGCTTGGAAAACATCCAAAAAAGTTCCTGGGCAGTACTCTTTGCGCTCAAGGGAAGAGGAAATGTAGTCTATGACACGAAACACTTGCAGGACAGTAGAATGCTTAATTCTGAAGCCGAACTGATGATTTGGGAGGATATTAAAGGGTTAAATTGGAAGGATCATTCGTTTTAACAGTATTTTCTCAAAAACCTTTGAAAGTGTAGGAAGGAGACTTATAATACGATAGGATGAGGGGTTATGCGGTGATTTTCCTAGATAGTATTATATCAAAATATTTCCAGAGGAGAGGGGAGTGGGTAATTCTGAATATGCAATTATAAATTTAGGTCAAGAATACATTTGCCTTCTTGGGAAGATTACAGAGAATTTGGCCGGTGATTAAATCATATCTGGGTGATTTGCGCTTAGGTAAATGAGAGATTATATACTTGACCTCGGAAGGTGTAACTGCCTTGAGTGGCAAGGACATAGGTAATGGCATGTCCAGAAACTCTTCAGTCTCCGCGGCATCGGACAGGTCTAAGGGATCTGAATGAGGAGTAAATGTTTGCTTGAGGTGCTGGGCAAACATTTCAGCCTTGTCTGAAGAGGCCCAGGAACCATCTCCTCGACGCAAGGGAGTAAAAGCTTCATGGCTATTAAGGATTCTGCAAGTAGCAATCCAAAGGGATTTGTCTCCTGCTGAGAGGGTAGACAGATAGGCATTAAAGGCCTCATTTCGTAAAACACCTAATTTTGTTTTACGAGTCTGGAAAGATGATTAAAGTCTTTGTGGTCTGAGAAGTGTCTATATTTTTGGAACAAAGCGGTGTTTCGCTATGATGAGCTTTTTATGCGAATCTGGGAGTGGTTTTTCGGACTCAGAAGAGTATTTGGTAAATTTTGGTTTGAGATTAGCTATATACATGCATTGATGAACGTTTGTGGTAAAGGAATATACAGCGTCATCTAGATCCTCTGAGACTCTTCTATGAGAGTTTTAAAAAAGGCCCATTCGGCTGGGCCATTAATGAGAGAGGGAGGTAATTGTTTTGTAATTGGAATCAGGGATAATCTTAGGAGAACTGGGCTGTGGTCAGAGGAGAGCTTGTTTAAGTTCAAAGCGGAATGATGAAGAAGAGTAAGGTTTTTGCAAATGAAGAAGTCTAGGATATCAAGAAGGCGGTTCACGTCAGAGGGCTAATAAATTATAAAAGAATTTCTTGGATTTGTTATGGCGAGTACATGAGTGTTATTTTATTAGGAGTAAGAGATATATGAAAGAAATACATAAAAATTGACATAATGGTATTTTTAATACAATCTTCAATTAAGAGATTATGCTGTTTTTCCTACTGATATCAGTACAAATAATTTATTGCGTATTTTAATGGCAACTTACTAATTAAGCTAAAGTATAGAATATAGTCTTACCTGATGAAAAAGTTAATAATAAGGGAATTAATAGAATTGTAATTAAATATGACATTACTTACGATAGTTGTCTTGATTTGAGATGTATGTCACTCCCACTAATGCAGAAATTTCAGTTATACTGAGCCAATAGGAAGTAGTAACTAGTTTTGAATATTTTAGTTGTTCACTAACTGGTTTCAAATTTTTAGTTAGCAATGTATAATACTTGTAATACACAGATGATATCAGAAATCTAGGCCCAAGGTGCAATGCTATAGAAATTCTCCATAAATAGCGTTCAGGACTAATTCCAGTAATAGCACTTATTGAAGGAATTACATTGTACACCTAAAAACAAAGAATACACTAACAATTACACAATCACATTAATAGCATTCAGACAAATTATTTTATAACCAGGTGAAGTAATTAAAAAGTTTTTCAGGTTAATTAATAATTAATGTTTTTAGTCTTACAAACTATTTGTAAATCATAATAGTTGTAAAAATTAAGTAGGAGTTTTTTATAAATGGTAAAGTTTTAAGCTACTTGGACACATTTATTCCTTTTTAAAATATTTTAAATAAGTCAGATTATGATAGACTGAAATATAGTTCTAGATAATAAAAGACATTCTATATTTGAAAACTATTTTTTTTACTGTAATTTTAGTTGTTATTATGTAAGAACAGGCAGGTAATTATGTAAGTATTATTGTAATTGTTATTATGTAAGAACAGGCAGGGGGTTACATGGATCATATTTTCATACTGTTATAAGTAATGCAACAGGGTACAAGCTGTCGATGACCGTAAAGAGATTGAATGTCACGTGTTAACTATTTTTAGAGTTGCTATGCGTGGTACAGTTTGAGCATCAAAATAATGTTAATTACTATTAAACATTTTAAAAAATGCCTAAATTTCTTGGAATTCAAACATAGCATATCAATATTTTAATTTATATAAATCTTTAATTTAGGAGACTATTTAAGCAAAAAAATCGATAAACTCTTATATGACAACATTCCAGCTCACCATGCCAGAGCCTTCATCGAGTATTTGGCCACAATTGGATTGAAACTTCTTGTACACCCACCCCACAACCCAGAACTTGCTCTCTGTTACTTTGTCACTGTTCCTGCATGGGAAAATGAAGCTGAAATGAAAATGTTTTTCTAGTAACGAGTACCTTCTAAGGACTCGGGGCTATAAATATGCCTCATTCCCAGATGAAACTTGGCAGAACTGGTTTAAGGACTGGAAATAGTGGCAGAAATTACTTTCAGAAAATTAAATCAATAAAGCTGTATTGAAAAACTTTTATACAAAGCCAAGTTACAAGAATAATAAGAGAACAGGGTAGAAGAAGTGATACCATACCTATACAATGCCTGGTTGTTGAAAATCTTAGAAGTTTGAATTGGAGAGTTTTATTGACTGTAGATATTATTATTAGATGTTTTTTTGTTGGGGTTCGGTCAAGGTAGATCCAAAAAATGCAACTTTAAAAATAGGTTTTTTTTTTTTTTAATTATCTGCCGACGTTTTGGCTTACATTGTAGCCATCTTCAGAGCTGTAGAAATACAATGTCATAAGAATACAAATAAAAGTAAAAAAACCCTATGAACATGAACGCCCTCTTATCTGAAACCGCTCACATTAACTTACAACGCAATTCAGTTAATGACAGAACTGACATAGAACAAATTTCTTCAACTTATTCAATCATTTTGAAAAACCATTAGCCCTTCTTCAATATAAACCTGCCAAACTTTTTTCTAGGTTCAAATGTAACTTATCCGCAATAATACCCTTCCTTTCTCCTTTTATTGCCCCTTTTGAAACAGTCTGCTCTTAGCCCCCACCCAAGGTGTCATAAAAAAAAAAAAAATTTCAAAACCATTCCCCTCAGTTATGAAAATGTGAACCTAGGAAAAGGACGTCCCCTCTCGTCTTCATGATAGGTATGTGTGGTTATTGTTTTTCTGCATGCTGAATTCTTCTACATATTTTACTATATTCATTCTTTTGATATCACATTAAATTTACTTATGGGAATTCTATATTATAATATTGTATATTCTTATGACATTGTATTTTAACAGCCCTGAAGATGGCTTCAATGTCAGCCGAAATTTTGGCAGATAATTTTTAAAAATACATATTTTTAATGTAGTATTTTTTGGNCCTTGACCGAACCCCCCCCCAAAAAAAATCTAATAATCTTAGAAGTTTTGTTTCTACTCTTCACTTCACTGAATAATTTATTTCTATCATGTCATGTAAATTATTACAGCAGTACTACTTACTTTAATGCACAAAATAAAACAAACTGAATATTTTAGTGCAGTTACAGCAAGTATTTTAGCACCAACCTACATTCCACTAATGCCTTTTATCAAAGGTCTATTGATACTTAGTAATAGTCAGCTCAAGGCCCATATAAAGGAGTGTTATTATTGAATGTTGTTCTGAAAGAATAATAGTTAAATGTTGTACCATTATTATACATGCACAAAATGAATGATAATATACATGAGAAAAATATATGTTCAAATTATATAAAAGTTCCAGCTAGGATAAGTTGTGTGTGTATATATGGAACACAAATAAAGAGGTAGACTGCAAATACATGCACAAAGCACATTCAAATCCAATGTGATCAGCAAATGGATCCACTAAAATAACATTTTTTATATATACATAACTTTAAAATAATGAAACACTTGAACTGTAATTAATAGGAATCTAAATGGATGAAAAAATAGAAAAGAAAACAAAAGATTGTAAATTTTTTGGAGGAAACTAGTTAATCATTATCAGAGAATACTATGTTTCTTCCGATTTCTCCCTACAAATGTATAAAAGAAAAATATATGGATCTACAAATGGATAAAGCCACTTGCACGGACATAATCTTAAGTGCCTTTATATCCTTATGTGTGATAATGCTTTAGGTCTCTTCATTTCCGCAGATTAAAAGGCAAACCATTTTTTAGAAGCAGGAGCATGAATACTGAAGGCGGATTACTGTTTTCAAAAGCCAGCTGGAGTTTAATGGAGACTAGATGTTCTGCCAACTCTGCAATAAAATATGTATCCAAGATTGCTGCAAGGTGGACAATGAATACAATTGTAATCTTATAGCTACTCGTTATATTAAAGTAGCTATTGTTGCCTTTTAATGGAGTATCAATTTAAGGTTGGTATTTGGTAAGGCCATTCCTGGCTCTGAACATTTTTGCTATGGACCCTCTGATATTTTGCCATCCACCTATGAAGAGCGGTTGCATTCAATATTATAATTTTAAAATTGTAATTAATGCCTAGCACCAATGACCTCAGCAGTCAACATGCGGATTAAAACAAATATAAGTGCCTTTGTATTAATTTTTTATTAAATTTCTACTTAATTATTTTTCATAGGACCTTCTTTTATTGTTTATTATGTTCCTCATTATTTTTAATATCCTTCTACGTTTAAATTTTTCCTATTCCAATTTTACATTCATTATGACACAGTAATATTATCATAAGGATTTTAACTTGTAGCATGAACTTGGTTATTTTCTTTATAATATATATATGAAATAAAAAAAACTCACCCCTGCGATATATATAATAAATAAGAACAAGAGGGTAGTGAACACACAAAAATTACAATGAATAAAATATTCAGGGAGACTTCTTACTCTTCGAGTAGTTAGAACAACATTCAATATTAGCACTCCTTTATATGGCCTTGAGCTGACTATTACTAAGTATCAACAGACTATCAAAGGCATAAGTGGAATGTAGATTGGTGCTAAAATATTTTCTGAAACAGCACTAAAATACTCAGTTTATTGTATTTTGTGCATTAAAATAAGTAGTACTGCTGTAATAATTTACAAAACATGATTGAAGTAAATTATTCAAACAAATGAAGGGTAGAAACCAAACTTCTAAGATTTTCAACAACCAGTCATTGTATAGGGATGGTAGTGACTTCTTCCACCCAGTTCTCTTATTCTTGTAACTTGGCTTGGTATCTAAGTTTTTAAATACAGCTTTATTTATTTAATTTTCTGAAAGTAACTTCTGCCACAATTCCCAGTCCTAAAACCAGTTTTATCTGGGAGTGAGGCACATTTATAGCCCAGAGTTCTTAAAAGGCCTCTCATACCTTCTATTCTCCGTCTTCATTGGTTTCTGCAAACCATCTCCCGCTGGCGAGCGCTTTCGGACATTGTCCATCTTCTGGCCGAATACATACGTTCACTGTCACGGTCCGTATTCAACTGTGTTTGTATTCTGTGAGTTAGTTGTGTCAGGTAGCTAACGGTCACTCTGACAGACCTTATCGCCGACAAAAGGGACCGTTACAGCTACTTGACACAACTAACTCACAGAATACAAACACAGTTGAATACGGACCGTGACAGTGAATGTATGTATTCGGCCAGAAGATGGACATTGTCCGAAAGCGCTCGCCAACGGAAGATGGTTTGCAGAAACCAATGTAGACGGAGAATAGAAGGTATGAGAGTTCTATATTCATTGGTGGTAGAAATAATAATAACCCTTTAGATTATGTTCTTAAAAGGCACTCATCACTAGAAAAGCATATTCCTTGCAGCTTCATTTTCCCATGGAGGAACAGTGACAAAGTTACAGAGAGCAAGATCTGTGTTATATTTTCTGATTCTGTTCATAAAAATGAGGCTATTTGTCAGGATGCTTGTAATAGTTAAATTTACTAAAAATGTTTCCCTATTGTTATGTGGATTCTTACAGCCAAATTTCTTGAAAAATAAATACAGATTAGAAAAAATTCAAATTGTATAAGAAATTATTAAACATAAAAAAAATTCTATTCCAGGAGTAAGAACATTTAACACTGTTATTTATTTTGTCTGTTTCAAGGAATTTTTATAGTAGGGAGCAATACAGTTTGAAGTTTTTCCAGAGATATCTGAGTTAAGGAGCACAGATGAATTACTGTGAAAAATTCTACTCTTGGACAAAACTCCACCATTATATGCCCATTCTCCGTATTCAATTTTATTTTTATCATGGTTAAGTGGTTTTAAAATATTTGTGGCTCTCCATAAGTCAATGCTATTTCTCTGTAATTTACAGCTTATACTTTTTTTTTTTTTTTTTTGG
>KZ808189.1:282659-304770 GCA_000696205.2 Oncopeltus fasciatus | reverse complement strand
ACTTTAATTTCAGCCACTTTTTTTTTTTTTTTTTTTGGCATTTACTTAATTTCTATAGTTCTTCCTAATTTTCAATTATCTTCAAGGGTATTTATTGGAAAATCAACATTATGCTCAACTCAACCATTATTCCTGTATTGCTTCATACATACCTTCAAGGAATTATTATCATCAGTGTAAAAATATATTTTATTAGAATGAGATAGGTTTAGGAGGTTTTTCATTATTATGAAGGTGGAATTTCTACTGGAGAGCTTAGATTCTTGTGATGAGAGAATTTTAAAGTAGTAAAACAAGTTAGGTCGCTGAGAAGTTCAGAGATACATTTAATTTCTATTCTTTGCAATATTGATAAGCAATTATCATTTATTTGTATTAATTACATCAATAGAACGTCTTCTCAATATTGATAGGTATGCATACTTACCAGGCCTGCCTTATATAAGTGGCAGGCTATAGAGATCTATATAGATCTCCCATTATATTTTTTGCAATTCCACAACATTAATGTTTCTATGAATAGTATACAATATATTTTTATATTGTTGTAAAGTACAACCTTTTTATCATTGAGGTTTGAGTGCATTATTGAGTCTTTATCTAAGTTATGCAGGTCCCAAACATAATAGTTGAAGATCCATTCAATTATTGGAACTGTTGGGGAAACGAGCTCAGGTACTAGCAATATTAATATTAGGATCATCAAGGTAAGATTTTATTACACATCCTGATGGGAGGTAAATATTAACTACTGTTATAAGTGAAGCACCAATTTTAAGGTTAAGAAAACTCTTATACCTGGACCATTCCAAAATATATGTAATAGAGTATTAAATAAAAGATCAGACATGATATGTCTATACTACCTCTCCCCTCATGCTATTTTTCTTAGTAATATCATGTAACCGATAAGGTAGAACATAATTATCATAACAAGACATTTTTCAGCAAAGCATACTACAGTGCTTCTCTTTTGTATTTATAATTTCTCTACAGTAAAATTAAACAAGTTCCTGAACCCATTAATATTATGAAATTTTGCTACAAAATTTTTAATTGTGTTTACCAATTCTTTGTTAGAGTTGCATTGTCCAATGCGAGTCGAAGGTCGAGATACCGAGAGTGATAGTGTCATAAAGACTACAAGTCACAAAACATGATTGCCAGAGAAACTTCTAGGCTATAATTAAAAACAGTTAAGTTTTCTTCTGTTTTTTGCTTCTATTTCATCTTTATTCCTTTATTTTAATGTGTATTTCATAATTAGCATAATTAACAAACCTGCCACATACTTTATTTATAAAGATATTAAAAATTAAATCGGGTTTATTTATTTTTAATTTGAACTGAATCTATGATCAGCTCTGTGGCATTGATGCCCCTCAAATAAAAAAAAACCTTATAAAACAGTTTAACGAAAGATCAAGGCTTCTCAGTGAGACATCATAAAACTACTAGCTATTGGTCTGACTGAATGAATAAAACCATAAAAGAACACTGATGGAGAAGGAGAGAAAATAAAGTGCGGACAGTAGACGAGAATGGTCAGTATTAACAAAAGCTTTATAGAATAGGAGGAGAATAAAGATTGATTCTCAATTGCAGTGTAATACAAGAGATTATTTTTAGAAGAGCCAATTATTTTTAGAGAAGCCAGGGCAAAAACCGAATTGGATAAGATCAGGGAGTTATGAGTTTTCTGACTGATTCAGGATTATATAATTTAATATTAAATAGATAGAATAAGTATAGAGCTTGAGTCTCCAAGGGAAGAAGAATGATTATGGATTTTATTTATAGGTTTGGAAATTGCTGGATTCCAGGAAGTTTGAAATACTGAAATTTAGAGAAAAAAATTGTACATGTGCATGAGAATAAGAATACTACAAAGAGAGGCCTTGAGAGGTTTTATGGGAATGCTATCATAACCAACTGTATTTGTTTTAGAGACAAAACAACCAACTGTGGTTGTTAAGATAAAAAAAAGAACTTGATTTAATAACAATTATATCTACTACAAAATAAGTAAGAGAAACAATGAGACAGAGGTTAAGTAAAATGAGAGCTGAAAAATGTGGGGTTCTCATGGAGAATACTGCACAACTGAATGGGGTTATCCAACCAAGGTCACTGGATTTTTAGGGCATTTTACCACCGTCAGTTAAAAACAAAAATAGTAATATGGATTTTTCCTTCATAAAAATCATGGAGGACACCACTGAAAAAAAAAATTGCAGGCAGGAGGATAAATCACTGGGACAAGTAGATAATCTTATGTAAGATTACTCTGTAGTGCAGTACTCTCCAGGGAACTAAATGTGGACTGTCAAGGGATGATTTGTACAAGAATAACCTTTTGCATATCTGTCAATCTCTGGAAGCTAAAATTTTTAGCTCAAAAATTGGTATTCAATGAACCATGATGAGTAGAATAAGTGCCTTAAAAATAGTTTTTCAATATAGAGATCATAATATGTCCAAAACAAAGAAATTCAACACACTTCAATTCAGTAATATATAACAGATTTTAATTAACAAAATAGGATTCAGTGTTTAATTAACAGACCCATTAATTTTAATTGAATACTTTATAAAAATGAAACTAATTAGAATGAGACTTATCCAAAACCTTAAAAACAATTAAAATTTGCCTGCCCATAGGGGATGAAATATTTAATTTATCCCAATGAAAGTCTATATAGTAAAATTAAATCATATTAAAATCAAAGAAAATATTTAGCAGAATCAGATTAATAGGAGTGGGGATTTATTAAATCCCCTAAACTGTAATGAAAAGCTCTATAAATCATAATCTAAATTGAAACGAGATGAAATATGATAATTAGAATTTGTATAATAGTTCAATTTTTTTTTGTTTATTAGAAATATCTTATCATTAGAACAGGGAATCAACTTAAAATTTGACAGTTAATTATAAATTATTTCTTAACACGTTCAGCTCCAATGAGTTTTTGTATTTATCTTGGATGGACCAACAAATTAATAAAAAAAAAAAAAAAATCCGGTTTTTTAAAGTGATAATTTAAAAAAAAATGAACTTGAATGTCCAATTCCAATTTCCAGGGATTGTAATGGACCTTTGGGAAGAGAAAAAACCTCTTAGCAGATTTTTCTAAGGAAAGCAAACCAAAAGATAGTTCTACATTAAGAGAAAACTATTTCAAATAATAATATTAACAGATATTTAAACATGGGCAATATGTTACCTATTATTATCTATTGTNAAATTTGAATTAAAAAAAACCCTGAAAATTCAATCATTAACCAATAGAAAAAATTCACTATAAGCAGATTAGTAAAAACAATTACTTAAATAATTAAGCCTTCAATAATTTTGGGATAAAATTTTTTTTTTTTTTTTCAGTACTGCATTCAAACATGAATTACATAGTGCCATTTAAAGTAGGCAAAATTATTAAATCCACCTCAACATACAAATCTGTAAGAGACATGATATAGCTGGGTGAAATTAATTTTAGTAACGAGTGGAATGGAATGCAAATGATTGCACTGAATGTGGCAAGGAAAAAGGAAAGAACTGCAATTGAAATGAGTATTTGAATCAGTGCATAGAGGAAATGTGTTAAGGTTTAAGGTAATAGAGAGTTACTTCAGCAGATATGAAAAGTGACCACCATCACCAAAAGACACCAGCTGCTTAAACAGGGAAGTAAAATTAAACCAAAGGAGTACAAGTGAAACCAAGGTAACAGTGTTAGGTAACACAGTATAACTTACATTCATAAATTATAGTAAAAAAAACCAAAATAAATTCAGTTTTAATTTACTTTGAAATTACCTTGGAATTCTCAAAACATTGTAGGAACTTAAGTTTCCTTTTACAAATGAGTAGGAAAAATATTTTTCTGCCATTAATAATTAGAGTCCAAAACTCAGCAAATATTTGATATTAATTGCTGGCCAGTATTAAGTGAATAGATTTAAATATGGAGTATCAAGTTATATATGCTTAATAAAAAAAAATAGGAAAGAAAAAAAAATATATATGTATATACATACATATATCAGTTTTTTCTAAGCCTAAAATAGTTAAATACCAAGAGAAGAGTAATATCATAATTTACTATTTTCAGAGTGCCAAAGTGGACTTACAGGTAACTAAAAGTTTATTAGATAGTAGAAGTACTAGAGTTATTTATCATTACTCCAAAAAAAATGAAATATTTAATAAACCAGTAATTAATGCTAATAGTTATCAACTCCATTAAACTTAGTTCATATAATATTAAAAAATAAAATACATTCAAAGAAGTTGCTATAAAAACTGAAACTGGTAAAAATATTTTGAGATTTTTAATAAAAAACTCTTTTATGAAAAGAAATCCACTGATATTAGGACCATGTCTGTTTTTTAGAGACTACAATAGAGAAAAGGGTGGATTATGACAAGTTTTGATAAGGTCCGTAGTTGGCCTGAGCTGTTCTTTGCCTGAAGTCTGATACTGAAGGTATTATTGCAATGCAATGTAGTTCATTGCATATCAATACTATATGTTCTATAAG
The DNA here is from genome assembly GCA_000696205.2 of Oncopeltus fasciatus. Lineage (NCBI taxonomy): Eukaryota > Metazoa > Arthropoda > Insecta > Hemiptera > Lygaeidae > Oncopeltus > Oncopeltus fasciatus. The sequence continues at coordinate 300,225 of KZ808189.1, read as the reverse complement.
CTAACTAAGTAAGGAGTGAGGGCTAAGCTGAAAACTAATTAATTTTATCTGGAAATTTTAATGCTATAACATGCATAGTTATTATTTAAATGGTATAAATATAATGTTTATGGAAGTCATTAAAATAATTATAAGAAAAATTGTCTTTTTAATAAGAAGAATTACATTATTGGGAGTGAGAATTAATCCTAAAAATTACACCAGATTAAATTTGTTTGTATAGTTACAAAGCATATCATTTTTATTTAAATGGAAGTTAACTCGGCACACAATTATATTGCTGAAAAGTATACAATATAAATCAGTAAAATTGTGATATTTCCTGTATCTCAGAATTGGGTTAGGAAGAATATCAAAGGCTTTTAATTATATACAAAAAAATAAATAGTAAGAGTCAACCTTAAGGCTGATTTGGTTTACTTTTAAATAACACTGGAGAGTAGTGTATTTTCAATATGTTTAATTGAGTAAAACACTCAAAAACAGGTACACCATTTAAAAATTCTACTGATTTTGAACAACTACAGTGTATTATTGTAATGGTATTAAAATTCAACATTTATGGGAAGGTACAATCTTGAGTGCCATTGTAGAAGGTAGGTGTTAACTGTGCATAGTAAAAGACAATTAAATTAACCTAATGTCATAGTAGTTTAATTTAATTTTCTCAATGAGAACAGCGTTAAGTCAATATGAGTGAAGTGAATGAAGTTCTCTAAATCCTAATTTAAAATTTGAATGCAATAGGAAGGATGTTATTTCAAATATCAGTCTTACTATAAAAATAGTCTTTCTCCCCTTTTCTACTGGGCCTTTAAGTTGATATCCAGGGCTCTATATTTTTGTTTACTAACGAGTTTGTTATTTGTGTGATCTGTATTCAATATTTCCCATTATATTTTGATTTCCATTTGTAGCCACTTTTTAATAACTAATGCTTAATCGAGGTGGAGATTGAAATATAGTGTTGCTTCTTTGGCCGCTGTACCAATATTCAGAATTTTCTGGAATACCTAGGTGAAAATTTTTATCGATGTCAAAGTATTTTTATACCTAGAACTTAAACTTTTCCTGCTATCAAATGTAATTAACATTTTTTCTATGTCTCAATACTAAATAAAGAAAAAAAAGTTATAAGTTGAAATAGAAAGAACAAATAGGTTAATAAAAATAATAAGTCAATCCTTGTGAAGTTACTTCCCAAATTACAGAAAAGAAATATATCATTGTGCTTACCTCTCCTATATTGCTTATTTAATTAATAATAGTCTGAGCTAACATTCAGCTGTGACTATCACTGATTTTAAAATCAATGCCCCTTCTTGAGAAGATTAAACTAAAATTTGACTATTTGAATAGTAACTGGGCTAGTGTTTTTTATATAAGTTTTAGGCATGATCAGTTAAAAGTAAATTCATTATTTATTAACTATGTAGATCATGAATTTCGTATTAGTCCTTGCCTGAGACAGTGAGGCTAAAAATGAATTTTCAGACTATTAAAGTAGCCCATGAACGGATACTGCAGAGGCAGTAAGGCCCCCTACAGTTAATGTAATGTTTTATTAAAGGCAGTTCAATCACTGGAGTCTAATGACTCCACTAATGTGTTTATTTATACATAATATAGAGAGACAAGCAGATGAAAGGTTGAAGAGGAGAGAAAAGAAAGGAGGGGAAGCACTAGGCCAGCAGTATTCGGACTCTTAAACTTGCAACAATAAATAAGTCACACATAAATTATAGGTTGAGCAATTATGTTTAAGAATTTGTATGTATAGGTCCTAGAATTAAAAGTTACACATATTATTTTCTTTTGTAGCATTTTTACAAGCTACTTGATACTTTATAAGAATCACAGAGATTTTACAGCAAGATATCTAGAGAATTAAGTAAATTGTAAAGATTTTAAATCTCACTCTCAGTACACATCAACTTTGTATTTTAAAGGTCTAATCAATGTAGAACACTTTATATATTATAATCTCTGTAACTTATTTTAAGTAATTTTATTTTTGTAAAAACTGAATTTTTAAAAAAATTATTTTTATGAGTGTTCTTCCCAAAATGCCACTTTCCTTTTGAAATGAAAAACATTTTAAAATTCATAATTAAAAACTGATGTAATCAGTTAATATGAAGTTATTAACAACCAAAGCACCAGGTTAAAAAAATTGGCTTAATATAAAGCCATTAAAATTATACAAATAATGCAATAACCATTAATAACTGTTACTATTGCAACTTATCTCTTTAGGATTTTGCCGCAATTCCCTCAAAGAAATTTTTTTTTGCAATAACAGACTTATTAACCAACACATTATGACCCATCTTTATTCATCACATTTTATTATAAAGTGCCCAATTCATGTCCAGTTGCATATAGTAAACTTAAATGTGTTCTCGCACTTTAACTAACTGATCCTTAATGTTGATTTATTTCTTTACATTTTATTATCACAAAAATTTACTTTTAACTATATATAATTAATTCACCTATCATATAATTGCAAATTAAAAAAAAAATGCAGAAATTATTATGTAAAGGAATACTGGTGGTGAAATTAAGGTTGCTACTGTCCTGGTCTCTAAGCCTTTCATAAAGAAAAGGCAGACTTCAGAATGTGTGCACATAAATCTTAATCCTTCCACTATTAATGATACACAGGACAAAGATAACATTTCCCCAGCTTATTGGAATATTTTCTTCATAATTCAACAGAAAAATTCAGGTAAATAATCACCGGCATCAGCTTTTCCAACTTTCCTTTGAAAGCATTAACCTGGCCATTATTACCTAACTTTGAAGTGTGCCGACGAACCCCCTCCCACCCCATTTCACCAGTTGTCTCTGTTTAGTTCTCCACTCTGAGATGTGACCATAAACCTCCCTCGGAGATCTCTCCATATTATCAGTACATATAAAGTTGAATTAATTTTTCACATTTGTATAGTTACAAATTTTTTAGTTTAATCTGTTAATCTTTTTCTCTTTGATAACAAGTGTCTATCCTCCTTCCGGTTTTGCCGATGTAAGAAGTTCCACAGGAACAGAGAATCTTGTATATTCCTGGAGTCCGAAGTCCAAGTTTATCCTTAGGTTTCGGAAGGATGTCTGTTATTTTCCTGTCCGTGCTGAACGTTGTTCTTATCTTGTGATTTTTGAGTATCCGGGCGATCTTCCCTGTTGTCCCTTTGACGTAGGGGATGGTCACTTGTCCTCGGAATTCTTCGGCTTCCCGCTCTTCCCTGTTGTGCTGCCCATTTCTCTTCCTCTGGACCTTGTCTACAGTGTTGCGGTCGTAGCACATCGGCGAAACCGGAAGGACAATAGACACACGCCTCAAAGAACACATCGCAGACATCAAACACGAACGCACAGAGAGGTCAGCTCTAGCAGAACACTTCACCAACACCAGCCACCACATCAAATTCAAAGACGCTTCAGTACTGGCCCGGGAAAGCAACTACTATCGACGAACCATCAGAGAAGCTATCGAAATAACGAAGAATCCGAAAAATGTCAACAGGGAAGACGGATACAGACTCAGCAAGAACTGGAAACCAGCGCTAATTGACAAGAGGATCCAGCCAATCAGTGACCAGCTACCTGACTACTCCGGAGACCAGCCGCCGGAAGACAGTATCAACCAATGGGAAGGCAGGCTTCGCCCAAGGACCGGAACGAGCCGGGTATAAGTACCCCTGGATTTGAAAACAGCTCTCATTCTCTATTCATCCCTGAAGAAGCCATCACAGGATGTGCGAAAGCTCGGCAGCTATCGACAACTTGACACGTTCCAACCCGGAAGAAGAAACTGTACACACATCAGATGACCGTGGAAGCCTACGTGAACAATACAACTTTTGTTGTACTTTTTTTAAAGTAGCGAGATTGCAGTGATTAACTATGGAAGGACAAGGCAATCAAGTACCACTAAATGTGGAACAAGGCCTGCCAGTAAAACCATAATCAGCCAAATTAAAACATACAAGAAGTAGGGTTGTTACAGTTTATACTTTTTAACCAAAAATATTTATTTTTCANTTAGAAATAAATATTAAGCCACTTGTATGGAAAAAAAACAAACTTCTTTTTAATTTCACTTGACATTTAAGATCCTCTACCACTGTTAATCTGATTTTACTAATCAATAAATAGTCTTTCTTTTTTCATTTAATAGAAACACATCAAATTTTATTCATAAACCTGAAAACCATGGTCTGTACTTAGTACTGACAGAGGCACACAAATAAATTGCAGTGACTATTATTTCTGGTGTGATTATACTGTATTTATAGATAATGAAGCACTCATGGCTGCGATATATAGCAATCAAGAACAGGTGGGATAGAGAGTGCAGTGCATACACAAAAAGAAGAAATCAGAAGGAGTAAAAGTTTTGGGACTTAAGTCTCTCTTCACTCAAGGGCGAGAGATCCCGAAAATTTTACTCCTTGAGATTTTTTCTTTTTGTGTGTGCACTGCACCCTCTATCCCACCAGTTCTTGATTGCTATAAATATATATACATGGCATAAATTAATTAATTAATAATTGCCATCTAGTAATAAAAGTCATAATCAGCAACTTGTACCAAGAGTACTCCAAAATTAACCTTCTAATTAAATGATATTGATTGAGACAAACATTTGTAGGGTAGTCATAATTGTATAAAAATGGGCACTCATTTTACACAATTGAAGCTAAGCAGTAGCTAAAGATTTTTTTTTTTAAATATAGATTTTAGAGCAAAATTTTCTCTAAAGATTGTAATGCAACTACTCATAAAGTTTTCTGGAAACATTTTAACACACCCAAGTGATTGTACCTTTGGGGAAAAGGTGTGAAAGAAATAATTAGCAAATAAAAATTATATTTCCTACCAGAATATTGATATTATTGATAGAACTAATTGATTGGACAGTGCCATGATATTTATATGAGGCAAGTCATGATTTCCTTATTACAGCTTGTGACATATGAAATTTATGAATTATCAGAGATGAATTAGTTATCAGTAAATAAATAAAATAAGGGAAAAAGGGAAGAAAAGCTGTGCTATATACAAGTTTTCACTACTGAGTTGTAACATTTTGGGACCACTTATCTTAACTAATTTGTCAAAAGCCCTAAAATTAAAATTGATGAAAAACTTCTGTTTTTGCTTATTAGGACAAAGTTTTAATAGGAATTGCACAGAACTTTAGGCATAAAGGCATATATTTAATTTGGGGGCTATGAATTTGATTCTGTTAGGAAAGGTTATCCACAGTAACTTAAAAAAAANTCTAGATCCTCTGAGACTCTTCTATGAGAGTTTTAAAAAAGGCCCATTCGGCTGGGCCATTAATGAGAGAGGGAGGTAATTGTTTTGTAATTGGAATCAGGGATAATCTTAGGAGAACTGGGCTGTGGTCAGAGGAGAGCTTGTTTAAGTTCAAAGCGGAATGATGAAGAAGAGTAAGGTTTTTGCAAATGAAGAAGTCTAGGATATCAAGAAGGCGGTTCACGTCAGAGGGCTAATAAATTATAAAAGAATTTCTTGGATTTGTTATGGCGAGTACATGAGTGTTATTTTATTAGGAGTAAGAGATATATGAAAGAAATACATAAAAATTGACATAATGGTATTTTTAATACAATCTTCAATTAAGAGATTATGCTGTTTTTCCTACTGATATCAGTACAAATAATTTATTGCGTATTTTAATGGCAACTTACTAATTAAGCTAAAGTATAGAATATAGTCTTACCTGATGAAAAAGTTAATAATAAGGGAATTAATAGAATTGTAATTAAATATGACATTACTTACGATAGTTGTCTTGATTTGAGATGTATGTCACTCCCACTAATGCAGAAATTTCAGTTATACTGAGCCAATAGGAAGTAGTAACTAGTTTTGAATATTTTAGTTGTTCACTAACTGGTTTCAAATTTTTAGTTAGCAATGTATAATACTTGTAATACACAGATGATATCAGAAATCTAGGCCCAAGGTGCAATGCTATAGAAATTCTCCATAAATAGCGTTCAGGACTAATTCCAGTAATAGCACTTATTGAAGGAATTACATTGTACACCTAAAAACAAAGAATACACTAACAATTACACAATCACATTAATAGCATTCAGACAAATTATTTTATAACCAGGTGAAGTAATTAAAAAGTTTTTCAGGTTAATTAATAATTAATGTTTTTAGTCTTACAAACTATTTGTAAATCATAATAGTTGTAAAAATTAAGTAGGAGTTTTTTATAAATGGTAAAGTTTTAAGCTACTTGGACACATTTATTCCTTTTTAAAATATTTTAAATAAGTCAGATTATGATAGACTGAAATATAGTTCTAGATAATAAAAGACATTCTATATTTGAAAACTATTTTTTTTACTGTAATTTTAGTTGTTATTATGTAAGAACAGGCAGGTAATTATGTAAGTATTATTGTAATTGTTATTATGTAAGAACAGGCAGGGGGTTACATGGATCATATTTTCATACTGTTATAAGTAATGCAACAGGGTACAAGCTGTCGATGACCGTAAAGAGATTGAATGTCACGTGTTAACTATTTTTAGAGTTGCTATGCGTGGTACAGTTTGAGCATCAAAATAATGTTAATTACTATTAAACATTTTAAAAAATGCCTAAATTTCTTGGAATTCAAACATAGCATATCAATATTTTAATTTATATAAATCTTTAATTTAGGAGACTATTTAAGCAAAAAAATCGATAAACTCTTATATGACAACATTCCAGCTCACCATGCCAGAGCCTTCATCGAGTATTTGGCCACAATTGGATTGAAACTTCTTGTACACCCACCCCACAACCCAGAACTTGCTCTCTGTTACTTTGTCACTGTTCCTGCATGGGAAAATGAAGCTGAAATGAAAATGTTTTTCTAGTAACGAGTACCTTCTAAGGACTCGGGGCTATAAATATGCCTCATTCCCAGATGAAACTTGGCAGAACTGGTTTAAGGACTGGAAATAGTGGCAGAAATTACTTTCAGAAAATTAAATCAATAAAGCTGTATTGAAAAACTTTTATACAAAGCCAAGTTACAAGAATAATAAGAGAACAGGGTAGAAGAAGTGATACCATACCTATACAATGCCTGGTTGTTGAAAATCTTAGAAGTTTGAATTGGAGAGTTTTATTGACTGTAGATATTATTATTAGATGTTTTTTTGTTGGGGTTCGGTCAAGGTAGATCCAAAAAAATACAAATTTTAAAAAAAGTGTATTTAAAAAAATTATCTGCATACGTTTCGGCTTACATTGTAAGCCATCTTCAGGTCTACATATCATGAAGACGAGAGGGGATGTCCTGTCTCTAAGTTCACATTTCCATGACCCAGTCATATGTATCACTACAAAAAGTTGGGGATCAATATTTCATAATCTTTGCAAGATGGAACGATAACTTGAATATATTCTAAGCATCAAGTCAGTGGTTTTCTTGGCTATCTATAAGAGAACTGATCTAAAAATAAAACATTACTGTCAGTTATTCTTATACTTATCAAGTTCAGACTATTTCAAGGTTATTCAAATGTCATGAACAAATTAACCTATAATAAGAAGTGAAATACTCAAACACATTTTTTTCACACAAATTAGACATCAAAGTAGTAAAATGATTTGTCACTTAAACAATGATTTGGAGTTCATCAAGTTTTTATAAATTTCATTATTTAATTGATAAAATTTAAAAAGTTTTCTGCAATTATTTGACCAAATATTGCTTAAAATTTAAAATATTTTCTGACTTCCCAAAAAAGTGGAGGTTTTGAATGAAAGAAAAAGGGCTTAAAAATAATTTCCCTGTTATAAAAGTAACATATAAAATACAAGCTATACTTCAAAAGAAGAGTTTATTTTGACCATAAACATTCTCAAAATCTCTTCCTAAAAGTACTTAATTACTGAACTCCATGGGATCTGATTTTTTTCTTCTATTCAATAAAGAATGGTAACCAACTAAGTCTGAGTGTTTCCAGGAACATTCAAGAATCCTGCGCGGCATTACAAACAAAAGCACAGAAAGAATAAAAAAACAACTGTGCACAGTGAGTGTTTGTACCTGGGAGCTCTGGCTCAAGAGTTCACTACCTTAACCAACATGCCCCCGTATTTGCATAGTATATAACTTTTAATATAATTTTCAGGACTAGTCATATGGTTTGTTTCCATATTCCACATATGAGTTGTAAGCTCCATTGGATATGGGCAGATACCAAGTATAATAAATATTCAAATAGATTTTGGAAGTGGAAATATTTTTAAACAGTGCTTACTTTCTTTTTGGGGTTTTGCAAGATTTCATTGTTTTATATTCATATGAATAAGAAAGTATAACTGATTAATGAATGATTCAGACATATTGATCAAATGCACGAGACTGATAAATAAGGTGTACATATGAACTGGGTCATAGAAGAACACAGATAACAGCAAATTCATTATTTGAATTTAAGGCAGAGATTTAGCTAAGCCATTAACTGTGCATGTATGACTAAAGGAAACTGACAGCAACAACACTTATTTCTTAAATTGCATGGGATCTATAAGGGTCGAAATACTGTCACCAAGTCATAGTCTAAATTATTCAAAACACCGGCAAAAATGACAATTGTTTTATTAAATTATTTATAAATTTAGCATTATATAATCTATAATTAATAATAATTCATTGTGAATGAATGTTATACAAATTAAGGGCTGTTAATATTAATAGTGCAAATCATTTGAAAATATTTATTATACTCAATAACTACCTAAAATAAAAACAACAATAAGCTCAAGAACTGTATTTACACAATAGTTCACCACATTTTTCAGAATGAAGAAGATAATAGAGTAGAGTTAAGCTCAAGGATAACCAAATAAGTAAAATATTCCTGAATATATAAAAGAGACATACTTGATGTTTGGAGGAAATCTATTCAATAAATATAACTGGTCTACTCCACAGTGGAAAAAAATTTAATCTTTCAACAATAGAGCAGTTATGTGAATGAAGATTACCCTCTACATATCTTCCTTGGTTAATAGTTGACTTACAGTGTGACAAACTAGTCAGTAGTATTCTGTCTCTTGGTATTTAAGTACAATGCTAAATGAACTCCATATGACTAAATAACATCTATACACTATACAGCTACTACTAAAACTTCCATTTCAAGAGTTACAATAAGAAATAGCAGAATAATTACTTTTTAACATTACTGTAATACTTCTAATGTACTATAACTACTTACTTGTTTTTCTTACTTCTCCCCAATTAATCACTTAATTTATTATTCAGCATGAAATATAACTATTAACTCATATTAATTTACTCTAAAAAAAAATTATTTAACTATTAAAAGCAGAGAAAAAATTCCCCTTAACACTGGAAAGTAACCAGTTATGATTTTTTCCATGGTGATCTTGATTTCCCAACTTTCACGCATATTTTTAAATGGTGAAATTATATTTCAATTATTTCTAAAGATTTACATGATTGAAGTTTTATTCATTAAAGCCATTTTAAATATAATTATATAACAAATAAAAAATATAGCTATCAATATTATAAGGTAGTATTATGTCTAAAAATACTATAATTTTACTAACACAATTAATAGAATTGATTAGACAAATTTAAACTAATATCAGCATGTTCATAATAAAAATCAATGAGTGAGGGGTAACTAAAGTCTGGGTAATATTATAAGGTTCTTATGTCACATCATGTATTAAAACACAATTATAAATAGCACACTGTGTTAAGTAAAATATATACTAAGTTAATAAGCAGAAAAACATTCCCACAACTAAAACTGCCTAAATAACTGATAGAGCAGTAAAGACAAATTCCAAAAAGATCTTTTCATGAGATCATAATGATGAATCAAATTAGCCTGGCCAGCAGAATATATATAAGGGAGAAGGGGTCCTACTGCCCTCTGAATGTTTCTGAAGAAAATACCTGTGAACTAAAATAAAATAATTATCACAAGAGCTTCACTATTCATTGTAATGTTTCCCTCGAGGGTAGATTAAAGGGTTTGATCTTTCTATGTATTTCCCCTAAATATCAAAAGTTTTATTTTATAATTTTGGTTAAAAACATTTATAAGTAACCAATATTAGTTACATAAGGCAAAGCTTTTATGGGCTAAGTTATAAGAGGCTTATAAAGTCCTTAAAAATGAGGTCTTTATTATGGGGAGGATAAAATGGTGCTGGACATTTAAACAAAAACTGAGCCAAATGAATGCTTTAATAGTATTAAATTTAAACAAATGATCTAATAATTATAAAACAGCTAATTCTTACAAAATAAAAAATAAATTGAATACAATGGTTAAGAAACAAAGCTTATGAATTAAAATAACAATACTCACTTTACAATGTGTTTCATGTATTTCATTTTGTTGGTAGATGTATGCAGAAACAAAACATATGACAAGAGTAAATAGGGGCAAGGAAACAGTGAATATACAGAGCTGACGAAAGCTAAGCATGAAGTAAACATTTTTATTTGTGTACTTAGGTAACTGTTGTAAATCGACATCCATATCAAAACATCGACTGAAGTATTATCTGCAATAAATGATATAAGTTTGTAAAGAATAAATAAGAATATCTTAGAAAAAATGCTTTTTAAGGACATATTGTCCTTAGAAACCAAAATGAAGTTTTAAAAACAAGGTACATTTTTAAAATCATAGAAGCCTGAATAAATATATCTTACACAACTCCAACAAACCAGGTGAATGTCCCATAAAAATTGATATCATTTTATAAATGACAATATCCAATATTGATCATAATGATTAAGCTATTAATCGGCAAAAGTCATAAAACTGGTGCAATATGCTCATAAATGGGAAGTTTACGATGAAGTAATCTAGAGGAAGCTCGAAATATATTAAAGAACACCGATCCATAGGAAGAATTAGGAGACAGGAGACTGCCTCCCAAAAAAATTACAATATATGTAGAATCAAGAAAACTAGGCGATGGAAAGAGAAATTTTAAGTATGACACTACCGAGACATTATGTAGAGGAAGGTGTTAATGCATGTTATAAAACATAACCTTTTCAAAATAGTACAGAATTGGGCTTGGTGAAATAATAATTAGCAAGAAAAAATATAACATTTTCCAAAATATATTGGATTATTCATATATATACTTCATAATGTGATTAGTTTACATATTCGTTTGCGTATTAGTACTTTTTTCTGTAGCAATTTTGAATAAACGAGTTTCTAAAAATAGATGTAAAATCAGGAACAGAATGATCATATCAGTAAAAAAATGGTAGAATACATTTTTCTATGGATTTTAGAAGTATTTTGAAGTGTAATTTTTAATTACACTTATTACAAAAATTATAAAGTCCCCCCCCCCCTCTTTGTATTAAGATACTTAAATTATCTTCGAAAGTGTCCCTCTGAAGAAATAATATGGTCAAAAATGTAACTTAAGATGCATTGTTTTTAAACATCACTGCTAGTAAAAGTAATGTCACTTAATCTGAAATCTAACACATTTAACTACCATTACAAATGGTACATTTGTTTTAACTAAATTACACAAAAAAAAGTTTTTCAGTATTATTATTTTTATCATACTAAAGAGAAAGAAAAAAAGCTATTCTGTGTAGTCACAATGACAGAGCTTATGAAAAAAAAAAAAAAAGTTTATATGAGCACCGATTTTACATATTGATATAAAAAATTATCGTTGAATTTAAGGAAATATAAAATTCTGGTATGGTCAAAATTCTATGTAGATATTGTATATTATTATTATATTATGTTGGAATACTAGTACCTAAAATGTTTAAAAAAAACAACTTCGGAAATTATCAACCAATAGTTCAAATGGACTGTTTGGACCGTAGAGATTATTAGTAGATTTTATTTTGTTGAGGTTCGGTCTAGTTAGGTCCAATGAAATACAATTTAACAAATGTGTATTTTTTAATTATCTGCCAACATTTCGGCTTATATTGTAAGCCATCTTCAGAGCTGTTGAAATACAATGTCATATAGGATTCTTTTGATGTTTGAAAGCTTGGCGGTACTCCAGATTTCTACCCCGTATTTCCAGATAGGTCGTAATAAGTTCTGTAGAGCGTCAGTTTATTTTTTATCGAAAGATTGGAGTTCTTATTCATGAGTCTGAATAGGAATCCATTGTGCCGATTGAGTTCTTGTCTGTTAATTTTAGTATTTTCGTCCATGTGGGTCGTGAATTCAAACGAACGGAATTCGAATGTGGCAAAGGAATATTGTCAAATTTCACAATTCCAGGAAAGTCTTTTTTCCGCAATTGGAAATTAACTTGAACGCATTTTGCTTCATTGATTTTTATTTTACATTTGCCACACCATTGTTTGATTTTTTTGGAATGATCTTGTAGGTTTTTAGAAGCAATTTTAGGATCGGGGTGGGAAGATAGGATAGATTTGTCGTCCACAAATAGAGCTAAGAGGGTACTTGGATGGGTAGGAATGTCAGCAGTGTATAGGATGAATAGGTCCAAGCACACTACCTTGAGGAACTCTCGCTTCCGCTTGGTAGAAATCAGAATAATCTAATCCTAGCCTTACCCTAAAGAAACGGTTGGATAAGTAAGACTTTCTTATAAGGTATTCTTATAAGGTAAGTGTTATTAGGAAGTATGGATTTCAGTTTAAACAGAAGACCACTGTGCCAGACTCTATCAAATGCTTGGGAAACATCTAAAACAGTTCCTGGACACTACTCTTTGCGCTCAAAGGAAGAGGAAATGTAGTCTACTACGCGAAACACTTGCTGGACAGTAGAATGCTTACGTCGGAAGCCAAACTGATGATTGTAGGGTTCAATGGATTTTATGTTTATTTATTATTTGTTGTTGTATACATCTTCTGTGGCATCAAATTGTAAGATATTTATTTACAGACTGTAATAAATAAAGATTTATTAATAATAATAAAAAATAAAACCATTTGCTATATTATATTATTAATTATTACAGCCATAGGTTAGTTATGAACCAAATAGATAAGGAAACAGACGGCCGTATACATTTAGATAGACTCTCTTAAGCGACCTTTTTAAACTATTCAAGTCAAAGCATTGCTGATATGACGAAAACTAAGATTTTCTGTAGGTTCTTCAAAATTTTACAAAACATCAGGTAGATATTTGTTACTTGGTTTAGAGGTAGACGATACGGGAAAACCCTTCATATCTTCGTTATTTTTGGTGTTATGGCAAAACATTTGAGACTGTAATAGGTGTAAAATGCACTTTTTAATGTTTATAATATATTTATGAAAAGCGCGTATTAAGGAAGATACAGAAGAATAGGAAAAGGAAGGTTAAGTACTCCCCTGCCTCTACCGGTCGGTCTAGAGCTAGCCCTGACGACCTTACGATTACCCTCATTGCAATTGTATGCAGTAAATCGTTTACTCTAATTTATATCTATCTTCAAAATGAAACGTGGGAAATCTGTCTAGTTTACGTGCTCCTCCGTAACAGACTTCTTTATGAGTCGACTGATTAAGTGGATCGTTAGTCTTTAGTATTTCTTTCGTATTTTTCCTTTCTTTCACACTGACCCACACATGTCTCACGAGATAGTCCTTCTAAATGCAGCTTTGATCTTCCTAAGAAATGTTTTTGCGTTCCATAAGACGGTTACCTTGAATTTTTCCAATGTAAGATTACCTGGGCGGAAGTTGAACGGATTCTCCTCCGTCTAACTAAACACCCTTGGCGGTATTAATGCTGACTGTCCCCACCAATGGTTCGCGTTATGTATTCCAGGCTGGGGTTATAGCCTCAACTATCTGTTCCTTCGAAAGCATACACACACTAAAAATATTAAATTAATTTAATGACTCTGTCCAAACATGAAGAAGCATTCAGTTATGACATGCATGACCAGGGAGCTTTCGAGAACAGAAGTCTTATTATCATTACTGAGTTTTGTTTGTACCTTGCTACTTTCAGCAGCTTGGCTCTGTCCAAACATGAAGAAGCATTCAGTTATGACATCCATGACCAAGAAAGCCTTCGAGAGCAGAAGTATTATTATCATTACTGAGTTTTGTTTGTACCTTGTTACTTTCAGCAGCATGGCTCTGTCTAAACATGAAGAAGCATTCAGTTATGACATGCATGACCAGGGAGCTTTCGAGAACAGAAGTCTTATTATCTTTACTGAGTTTTGTTTGTACCTTGNTCACATTTTTCTCAACGGCGGGATTGGACTTAATTTGATCTGCTTTATTACTGATTTAACTTTATTATTATTATATTAAAGATTTAATTTATTCAGCTTCTTCACGATTTCAACTTCAGCTGCTGTCCTGAACTTTCCCTGTTTCCGGTCCGCGGTCAGAGAAAAACTTCTTTTTTTTTGCTGTGTTAGCCTCCCTTGCAACCACTTAGGGTCATTGGAGGGAGGGGCTATCTACAGGTTGCCACCCCATTTTAAACACCCATGGCTCAGGACAACCTTCTATATTATAAATAAAAGATTGGCCTGGGCGAAATTCTTATTATCATTACTGAGTTTTGTTTGTACCTTGCTACTTTCAGCAGCGTGGCTCTGTCCAAACACGAAGAAGCATTCAGTTATGACATCCATGACCAAGAAAGCCTTCGAGAGCAGAAGTCTTATCATGACTGAGTTTTGTTTGTACCTTGTTACTTTCAGCAGCATGGCTCTGTCTAAACATGAAGAAGCATTCAGTTATGACATGCATGACCAAGAAAGCCTTCGAGAACAGAAGTCTTATTATCATTACTGAGTTCTGTTTGTAACTTGCTCCATTCAACAGTATGCTGATGCAAAATACTTTTGCTCATACACTAATTTAATTTCAACACAAATAGATAGATGATTTAAATAAGTAGATAGTTTAGTTCAAAAATAATTTTATTTACATCAAAATGCGTAAAAAATATAATGGCTTATAATATATATTTAATTTAATATTGAAAGCATGTTTATTATTACATTTATACTGACTAATAATGTACAATAAGACTGAAATTTGTTACTTTTAGATTTACTTTACGGTTCATCAGGGAACATTTTTCAGGGAATGACTTTTTATTAAATTTAAAACAATAGCATTTTGTCAAAATAAATGTTATGAAAATACATAAAAAAAGCTGTAAGCGGGACTACACTTTATCCCTGAGTGCTCTTTTCTTCAGGATCACGAAGGCAACATTGTGAGGAGTCACTTAATTGTCTTTAAATAACCCTCAGGAATCTATAAAGAGCAAAATCCTTGACTTTTCTTCTTTCTTAGTTCTTTTCGCTGAAGCATTATTTTGTTCTTTCCAAACCATACTTTTAGTTATTTATTCTGCTAATAGGTTTTACATATTTTCGTTAAACATTTTACGTTCTGTTACATTCGATTAAAACTTACATCTGTAATAAGAAAATGAATCTAAACTTTAACATTAGCTTAAAATACTATATAATTGTATGTTGTTCGCTCATGTATATGCATTTACTGGAATAAATATAAA
This sequence comes from Oncopeltus fasciatus, assembly GCA_000696205.2. Taxonomy (NCBI): domain Eukaryota; kingdom Metazoa; phylum Arthropoda; class Insecta; order Hemiptera; family Lygaeidae; genus Oncopeltus; species Oncopeltus fasciatus. The sequence goes on along the minus strand of KZ808189.1, from coordinate 284,667 downwards.
GTGCAGTGATAAATATGTTTGGTTTCTAATGAAACAATATGCGATAGGTCTTGAGTTACATCTTATTAATTCATGCTACCTGAGTCTGCTGCCTAGATTGAGACCTATGTCCAAATCACGTCTAGACTAGTAGAATACAATCGTCAGTAAGTGAAATATTTAATTAGTGGATTTAAAATTATTTTTATTTCCAATTATCGGAACATTTCCTTAAACTTTTTAAGTTTAAATCTGTGAAAAATATTCAAATTTTAAGCCCAACAAAGACCTTGTAACTTGTAAGAATTTATTTTATCCAAGGAAAGGATGGTGCAAACGCGCGCACACACACACACGTACGAACACACACAGAGTTGCTAAGTAAATTAAATACTTTTAATCGAAAAAAAAATTCCAATTGAGTCAGTAAAAAATAAATTTTTTAGGCATTGCTATCAGGAGTAAAGTCCGAATTCGATATTGTTCAAAACTTAAATATTTAAATGTTTATTTTTTCTGATTGATTTGACAATGAAGAATGTGTTTTCAAAAGATACAACCACAGTTTATAATTAAAGGGTTTATTTGATTTTAATTATTACAGAAAATTTTCAAATGCTTAGGTTTTTAATAACGTTTAATCAATCATTTTACATATGTCTTCTTCTTTTATTTAAAAAAATTATAATTATCAACCTCTTAATAACGATGGAGATGACAATATTCATGATACTTGTAAGCTACATAATTATTTTATTAAGATAGCGGGTAGGCTTTGAGAAGGACTTGTTAATCCATTCAATAACGTGAATGTTACCCTCCGGGGGGGGGGGGGGGTGATGTCCCCACGGATTTTTCTAAAATAAGCATCTGTAATGCGCTGAAGAGACTTCAAATCAAGGGTGTGCTTTAGGCATAGTTGTTCTTCCCGATTTCTCTAGTACGATTACTCAGAAGCTTAAAAGGAGAATGGAAGTTCTGAAGGAGTTTTTGATTAAAAACAGCGCCATCTTAGTTTTCTAAAGTCAAGGGATTAATTCTGTATCGTCAGTCGAGTGTTCGAAAGCAGTCGCATATGACAAAAAGTTTTTCACTTTACTTTTATAGTAGGCTGTCTCAAACTTGCAAATCGATTTTTTTCAAATGCAAAATTTATGACAAACAATGAATTGTTGGTATAGATTTATTTGGAAAAGAAGGCTTATTAGTGTAGTTGGAGCGAGCTGGAAGGGGAAGGTCAGTCGTTGTAGAACTCTGAACCGGAGTCCTCAGGGTATCGAATCCTGACTGAAGGTCCGAGGTTGTTCAATGGCACGTCTTCCTTCTTGGTCTTCTTGCGACAGAGAAAAGCTGCCAGGAGTATGGCGACCACTGCTAGTCCTGCTAGACCAGCAACTCCTCCTACCGCCCAGTATTCCATCCTCTCTTCTTCTCCAACTGCAAATAAGAACCTCATTAGAACCAGACCCTCACAGAAAAAAAATCAAAGCTCTCGGGATGGTTAACGCAACTGATGATGCTATTCTGAACTTATCAGGACTACATAAATATTAATTTAAGATTAAATATATAAATATTAATTTTTCCGAAATTTATTTGCATCTTATAAACATGATTATCGAACCACGATGAATAAAATGTTGAGTGTTTTATGACGTTATTTACGAATAATACAAATAATAGTATTTAAGAATGGGCACATGCACAAGTCAATTGAATAAAAGCAAATTATAAAATAATATGTATCTGCAATTTTAATACAAGAAATAATTACGTGAGAATGGATAATGACAAAATTATAATAAAAATAACAATAATAATAAAAGTGAAACAATAATGAATAAATAATTTTTAGTGCAAGGGAACAGAATAAAAAATCTAACTGTCCCAGCCAGGACTCGAACCTGGATCCCCTGCTATCCGGGCCGGTGCATTTACCACTTATGCTACCGGGACAAGTCTGATAAGTTATTAAATTCCCCGCACTAGTGTCGAGAGTCCAACCTCCGAGGCCGACGAATATATCGCT
>KZ808189.1:263130-281031 GCA_000696205.2 Oncopeltus fasciatus | reverse complement strand
CAAAATGAAATATATAAATAAACATATATTTGTATATACATTAAACACATATTTGTATATACATATGTAAATAATAAATTCCTTATTAAATAAAATCAATTGCTTTTTGAATCGTTATTTTAAAATGATAAAACACATCTATAAAATATTCATAAATCTTATTTAAAAAAAAAAAAAAATTTCACGAAAGGATGAATTTTGTTTCGGATTGTTCTCAGTATGATACTAATCTTTAGATAGAAACTTTAGTCAGACGCCAGACAAAAATCAAAGGCTCTTTTTTTGTTCAATGGCTACTTATTTTTTTAACAAATGGGATTTAACAAATATATAGAAAATCACGAAACGTGGTTTATTACCCGATATGGCACTTCAAACAGCAGTCATTTATTTATTTTTAGGGCTCGGTAAACCTACCTTTTCCGGTGAGCTTTTCTGTTGCTGCAGGTCCCAGGACTCCAGATATCACGACAGGTGGGTCAGACAAGCCTACTGGGTTTTTGGCATATATATGAAGGTCATATCTGAAAATACAAAATAAATTAGCTTTCTGAAGTATACGGTGTGAAATTACGGTAAGAGCTTATACTAAAAGATGTAATCTAAATTTTCTAACATATTTATAGGCTATTAACAAGAAATTGCACACATAAATCATTCTTTAGCTCAGTAGGCCAAGCACTTATCACGTCAAAATTTATGTTTTGGTATACAAGTGGAATTCTGGTATGGGTATCTGTTGGTTGTGTCCAGTGACTCCCTGAAATAATCAGGATCAGGATGAGGAGTAAATGTAAGCTTTAGATGATGGGCATACATTTTGGCTTTGTCTTTGTAGGAAGAGGCCCAGGAACCATCTGCTCGATGCAAGGGGGAGGAAGGTTAATGATATTTCCGGAGAGATTTGTCTGCTCTAGGAAGCTAGACAAGTAGACAAATAATTATTTCGCCTTATTTGGTTAAGCACCTGTGATGTGATAGCTGGTTCAATTCCCTTCGATCCCTGTACCTCTGAAACAGGGCTCTTGCTTGACGCTTGGCTAGTGCGAGGTTTTTAAAGTAATCATTGCCTTCTAAAGACATTGCTAAGCTCAGGAGTCTAGTTCCAAAACCGTTGGGCTACCGTGTTCATACCAAACTGTATATCCAAAGGAAATAATCTTGGGAAGAATTTTAGAGTAATCTTCTCTTCTCGAGATGCTATTCCTATTAAAGGGGGGAAGATCTCGTACTCTGAACTTGGAGGCTGAGCTGTGTGAAGGGGAATCTGGTCTCCCTCTGCAAGAACCTGGAGGAAGAACTGCAGGATGAGTTTGCCTTTGTCAGCCAGCCTGTATTTCACCTTTAACTTGACCTTACTTTTGCTCTGTACCATAAATACAGGCAGATGTTTACCCCTTGGTGGGTATGAGTTTTGCTTCTAACCTAAGCTCGAAGTATAGTTGTCTGAATGCGAGCAACACTCTCCCTCTACTAAAACCTATTGTGCAAGTCCCCCTGCATAAGCCAGCCTACGTCCCACCTCTAACTTGCCCTTACTTCGTTCTGTGCCGAACATTAGACAAAAGCTTACCTCTTGGTGGGGAGGAGTCCTCGTACTCTGAACCTCGGCTCGAGGCTGAGCTGTCTGAATTCGGGCACCTGCTCTCCCTCTGCTAGAACCTGAAGAACGAATTGTTGAGAGAGTCCGCCATCGCTAGCCGGTCTGCATTCCACCTCTACCTTGTCCTTGCTTTTGTTCTGAATCATACAACCTTCCGGTCTCTCTGGTGTCTCTGAAACATAGACTATGCATTGCTATTACCCGTTCAGCTTTAGCTGGGCTTTAAAAAAAAAAGATTGCATCAACCGGACCATGATGTAGTGGTCATGCTACGACAATGAAATAATATATTAACGAATATGGGGTAGATATTGCTTATTTAAAACAAAAAAAAAATTGTAAAATAATGTTTATTTACATTTATTATTATTTACATTTATATTATTTGTAATTAATATATAATTAGTTGTCTAGTAAACTTTTAGTGCCTCCTGACATTTTCAAGAGCATACTATCAATCCGTTGGGTCTTTAAAAACAGAAGCGCAGGAAATTAACTTACTGTGGTCTGTGAATATTAAAACTAAAACATTTGACTCAGGAGTCCAGTGCAATAATTACTAGATTATCGAGCCCCCAACAAGTTAAAAGTAATAGGTATGAGCGTAAAGAGGTTTTAAAGAAATCCTTTTAAAATCCATATTTCAGATGAACTCTTTTGATCTAACATAGAGAGTACTTCAGAGATACATCAGATTAACTAGATTAATCTAAGTGTAATCTTTAGTTTGTGATATGTTTATCATTATGTTTTTCTTCGACCTTCTTCATTTAATTATTCAGCCCCACCTCATTTTCTCACGAATATTTTACTTTTTGAAACTAGATCCTTCATATTCTTGGTTATGTCCGAATTTAAAAACAGATTTCCTTCAACTTTGCATAACTTGTATGCTGGTTAAATCATAAACGCAGAAGAAAATTTCTAAATTATCATAAAAAAAAAAAATAAATATAGAAAAATTCAATTTTTTAGCTAGTGCTATTTGCTGAAAATAAGGACAAACCTAGATCTTGAAGTGATCATTCTAAATTATAAGCTAGTTGCGTTTATTTTAGTAATGTTCGAAGTTAATGAAAAAACAATTTACAGCTTTTAATGGGCTAGAAAATCGAAAATGTCTGATTCTCAATTTAATTATGGAAAGGAAAATTCAACAGCTTGTGCACCTGTGTTGCTGTTTTGCAGTTAAGAAGAAAAATAGATTTAGTTACACAGATTGTGGTCTGCAAAATTTGAATAGTTTAGGAATAAGGATGGTAAAAAATTGCTAATGTCCTACCTCACTATGATAATAGGTAAAGACCCCGAAAAGAGAACTGATACAGTTATAAAATTAGGAAAATACTATCCTAGTAGCGTTTTAGCTAATTATAAAGAAGACATTATTCCAGGAAAGCAATACCTACAATTTTAACAACTGTATGTTCTTCATATATTAAAATTCATATAAATAAAGGGGAGTAGAAGTTTTATCAAATTCAAGATTTCAAAGGACTGAAGTGTTTTAAACTTAATAATATTTGTAGAGTATTATTTTTGGTTTACAGAGTTTTCGACTGCTTCCATAAAAGCCTCAGTTTATTAATTTGTTTAAAAGAGGAAACATGACAGTGTCTTACAAAAAATTCGTATTTTTAAGGCATTAAAAAAAAAAAAAAAATTCTCAGCCGTTGAAGCAACTCGTGAAATTATTAAATTTGAAAGGGAAGACTGGTCCTTGACCAGCGTACTGCGCGCCGTTGGTTTCAAAAATCAAGTAGTGTAGTTACGACGTTAGAAAGAAAAAAGTGCTCCAGTCGGCAATTAATGACTATTGTCGAGGTTCTGCAGGTGCTGTTGAGTCAAATCTGTTCAGTACTCATGAGTAATACCTGGCATGTTCGTGAACATGCCAGGTAGTGTGATTGTGTCGGTAGAAACTGTTGGTCGCCATCTTCTATCCGTGGGTAAGGTGCAGAAGAGCAATAGATTAGTCCCTCACGAACTTACCGTTAATTAATCATTAAATTTTGTTTAATAGATTTAAGAAGTTTCTTTTCTTCTTATATGTCAATGGTTTCTAAAATTCATAAATTATCTCTAAAGCTATGAAATTAATTAATTTAAATTATTGTGTTGAAAGAAATGATGTTTATTTTTCAAATTTTATTTGAATGTTTGCATAAGCAAATGACAATAATTATATTTTCACGTAGGCTTCGACGGTCGTCAGAAGTATTTACCGTTTCTTCTTCCGGGTTGGACCGTGTCAAATTGGTGTTATTTGCCGAGCTTTCGCACATCATGTGTTGGCTTCTTCAGGGCTGAAAAGAGAATGAGAGTTGTAAAAGAGAGATTTTTAAAATCCAGGTAGTATCCAATTATATACCACCTGGATTTTAAAAATCTCTCTTTTACAACTCTCATTCTCTTTTCAGCCCTGAAGAAGCCATCACATGATGTGCGAAAGCTCGGCAAATAACACCAATTTGACACGGTCCAACCCGGAAGAAGAAACGATAAATAATTATATTATATAACAATAACTGACAGTAATTATACATTTATACAAATAAAACTAAGTTAATGATGTGATCAAACGACATTTCACTACCTTCACTTCCCTATTTTAGCTCCGCTGTGTGTGGTTTACAGTTTTGGTATTTGTTTCTTTCTCTCCTTTCTCCATCTGGGAACCAGAAAGTTTGCCATGAATTCTGTTTTTTACTTTATGAAGTAATTGTAATATCTTCAAGTGATCAGATGTATAATATTGGCCACCTTCCTTTTAATTTTCCTGCATAGAACAGGTTTAAATTCAGAGACTAAGTCTGGAAAGTCTAAGTTTGGAAGTCCATACTCCAGTACAGTACCATTGATTTTATCAAAATAATTTTAGCCATTTACGATAAATTACGTGTACAGCGAACAAATTGCGTTTATTGTAGTAGTAAATATTTACGTAGAATACAATAATAAAGATTTAAATTTTTGTTATCTTAGTTTTTATATTTTCCAACGATAAGATATTTTGTTTAAGTACGAAAATGGGAAAATTTTAATCCCCATCGTCTGTTTTTTTATTCATAATTAACCTACAGGAGCAAATATAAATTTTGTTTAATATTTTATGTTCTATTTTTAATTAGTTCCGGTGTCAAGGAGCGAAATTAAGTGAGAAATGTGAAGTAGTTGTAGTATGTTTTTTTGATTTTTTGGCATGCTAATAATCAATATTGAAAATAGTTAGTGATGCAATTAAGATTAATGTGATCGTCACAGTGCGAATATATTTTTTTTTTGTTGACAATATATTGTATTTTCCACTATTTTTATGTCAGACAAAATTGAATATCGCTTAAATAATTTTGTTTGGTTCTCTATAATTTTTGTAATGTAATAGTCTTACCACCAAAATACATGTTAAAATATTTTAAATATGTAAGAAACTAAACTATTGTGAAACAATTTTCAGCCAATTTTTTTATTAGATGTTTGGATTCTATGTATTTTCTTTACTTTACGTATAAAGCATAGAACATAAAATTTGGAGGATGGGGGTTATTATTTTGATTTTCAGTAAAGTAAACTAAGAAGTTGTCCACCCAGGAAATTTTTCGAAAATAGCTGAACCGATTTAAATAGAATTTAAAAATTAGGTTTTATCCATTCCAACGATGAGCCTGATAAATGAAATCAGGCGTATGTATTATCTATTAACTCTATGAGGGTTAAATGAAGGGTTGAAATTTTTGTTCTCTAGTTTTTCTAGAACACTTTTATCCTGTTAGTTTTCGCCGTAACGTTATCCATTAAAAAAATGGTTTATGTGGGAGTGAAGTTTTTTCTTTTCTTTTTTTTTCTTCCAATAATGTGTCTACAGATTTCCATCTCATTCTATACATCCATGGGTCGTGTTCAAATATTTATCGATAAAAACTTGGCCTGACAGGGTTTGAACCCGCAGCGTCAGGACTACGAGACCCGAACATATCCCTCTGGGGTTCCTGAGTGAAAACGAAGAAAATGAAATCGCGTTTGGTTCCTATTTAAATTTATGTTATATAAATACTTATATATTAAATTGTAATAATTGTCATGATGAGATGTTTAGGTACAAGGTAAATTCCACTGTTGACTCCTTACGACTCGTGGAGATTGTCTAGTAGCGAATTCCATGAATTATCTCATTATTGTAAAACAAGATGTGTGCTAGACGAATTACATAGGTGAACCTACATGGCACATGAATCGTGTTAATGAGTGAATTCAATGAAAAATTTGTTTTTTTGGAAAAATAAGATGGGTGTAAGGTGAATTTCGCTGATGATAATAAGACACAAGGGGTATATTAAGGAAATATATGTGCAGGATATATTTCATTAATTATCGTATCAGACTCAAGGGACGTCATGGAACAAATCTCATAAACACAAAATTTTAACTATAAAATGAGACTTATGCAAGGCGAATTTAATTAATAAATTTGTTGCAGGTGTTTTTCTCCGTTTATACCTTAAAGAGAAATTTACATCGCTTCAATAATTATGTTTAAATATCCACAATTTTATAATGACAAATGCCTATAATCCTGGATTTTTGAAATGTTTAAAAAAATAAACTATTTNTAGAAATATTAATTTTATTGTGGTATATTATCCCACGTAAACTTTAAGCGATTAAATGCAAGGGAATAGAATAAAAAATCTAACTGTCCCAGCCAGGGCTCGAACCTGGATCTCCTGCTAACCGGGCAAGCGCGTTATCCACTTATTTATTGGGTGAATCCTATTCTTATTATGTTACTGTCATAGCTTCATTAAAACAGGTCTAGGTTGTTATATTATATTATGGAATAATTATTAGTTTGTAAATATTTTATATGACATTCTACTAGTTATTGTCATTCCAGCTATATATGTATCAATGATCTATTTAGTAGACGCGCGAATATAAAGTAAAAAATGAAAACAATAATTAATGACAATTTTTATCTCAGAAGGTCTTCGTACTAATGAAGATTTAATAGTACGCTATTTATTATATTTTCCTTTTCAGTAGACCTAAGGGATCCTTAGTAGCTTAGCAGTTATGTGCGCTTGGTCAGAACTCAGATTCCAATACCTCCCGTATACTATCTACAATGATATTTATGTAATCTAATAGTTTCCTAAAACCATTGCTATCGTTTCAAATCTAAACTCCCATTAATCTTCGAAGACCTGGGATTTTCTGTAGAGAGTTACTCCGTGTGATGAGTTGTCCACTGACCGATATCATCAATACAGAGCAGAGGATATGAACACGGTTTCTTAGATTATATTACGGTTTAGCTAGGCCCAAGACCCATCTTCTTAGTCAAAAACTTTTATTGTTGAAATTTATATATGCATACATTGTATATCAGCTTTAATTTTAAAACAATTCGATTGAACTTAAAGGCGTAAATTAAATTTCGTAATATTAAAGTCTTTAGGGGCTAAATAAGCTTTATTAACATATAGGGTTGCTGTTCTGGGTGTGTTCATATTCAAGCAATAACTATTCATTTTTTCTTTTCACAAGTAATTTTTTTTCGCAGTAAGATTTTTGGCTTTATATCTTCATGAGACGCTGGACGAAGAGTGCCAATATCGCCTTAGCGAGAGAAAGTTCACTCCAAAAACTAGGATAGAAGTAAGCCTATCGTAAAGGCGATATTGGCACTCCTCGTTTAGCACCTGGTGAAAAAAAAAATTGTGGGAATAAAATATACATAATTTCTTCTTGAAGGATTGTTCACTTGCGCCAATATCTCAGAAAACAACTCAGGAAGAGTTTAATTTTATTAGATAACATTTATACCAATTTATAGCGTGGAGCATAGTGTTTTCATTTACATAGTATTTAATAGTTATGTAGCATTAATAGTTTTAAAATAATATTTCTTTGAAAGAGATATATCTAGAATTTATAATCTGAAATAAAACTTTTTGTTGGGATATTTGTACTGGGTGGAATACTTCATACTTGCATGAATGATGTGGAAGAGGCAGGGCTTCTTCTGATGCCCTACTGAGTTGGCTGCCCAGCAAGCGAGAGTCCCAAAATCCCCTTCCGTGTTGGCTAGGTGGGTGACTCGGCTCGCCATACCCACAGAGTGGACTGAAGCACCAGGAACAGCTATCACCTCTTTGGACCTGTTGGCCAATCATTTCAAGATAGAGCTCATTCAATCATGCCAAAGCTTAGGGCATAATTAACCTAGTTGGAAGACGTTTTTCCCTATGCAGGTTATAAGTCAGCTACTGTCATTAAACTTTATAAACCATGACTAATATCTGAACAACTTTACAGCTATAAGTTTTACATTAAAGCTATCGGATACTCTAATTAAGATTTCTGCCTATTGGCAGATTTCCCTCGAAGGAAATCAACAGACTGATACTATGAATTTTGAAAAAAATATCTTCCACTCCAGAGATAGTTGGTTGACCGACTTTATGAGAAACGATTGGTCGGGAATTGGGTCTTTAGATTTGAATAAATAAAGCTAATTTGTAAACTAAGACGTTTTTATTAGTGCCATAATTTTTCATATGAAATTTATTCAGGCCTTCTTCAGAGCAATGGGGGTGATGGTGGGTGTTTCTTAGGGTTACTAAATCACGACTGCAGTCATGTAAAAAAAATTATAAAAATAAATTGTCAATCTATAATATTTACAGTATTACAAATGATTTTATCTGCAATTGATAGTAAGCAGTAAAAAAAAATGGAAAGATAATGCATTTTTTATAAAAACAGTAAAGTAATAAACTAAGTTTAGTAATAAAAATAAAAAATACAAAAATAACATATATTAAAAAGAAAATAGTTTTAAAAAGTCTTAAAATATATCGTAAATGCCAGAATTTTGGAAACGCCCGTGAAGTGAAATTATATATGACTAGAACAGCCATAGGATTAGGAGAGGAGTAAGAGAATAAGACCCGATAGAGGAGAGAAATACGTATTGCCTTCGGAAAGATGGGTGAAATCACAGTGACTCAGAGTAAAGTCATAAAGAGAACGAAATACAAACACGATGAAATTGTTTGTTTTCAACAACAGCTTGGGCATATCTTCGAGTTTTTCAGTGACGCTGCCTTGCACCAACATGGTAAAAATAGGTAATAATTAGGAAGAAAACAAGGAGAATTACGAGGGAGGAGAGCAGGGAAACTGTTTGAAAATGGAGAAGCTTCGACAGGTAATTAGTTAAATGTGAGGTTTCTAAAAGAGGGTTAACTCTAACGCAATACCAAAATTTTTAACCGTATAGTGAAAGAAAATGAGACGCTGATTAATTGTGAAGAAAGGAATAGTAAGATCTAGACCAAAAACAATAGCCTCGGATTTCGGAGAAAGCGCCTTTATCAAAGGCCAGGAAAATATTGAACTTAGATCTTCTTGGATTTTTAGGATAGCAGTTTATAATTCTTCGGGAATAAAGAAAAATTATAATTGAGTAGCATAAGCAGAGAGGTGATGGAATCAATGGAGTTCGTTAATATAGGTAATAAATAAAGATAAACTGAAGCCCTGAAGAGGTAGGAAGAACAGGAAAATATGGGATTTCAGGAATAGAAACTACTATAGAAATGAATTTAAGTTTAGGCAGTATACGGGAATGATCGATAGCAAATTATAAAGCTTTAGAGAAATCAGAGAGATTTTTCTTTGCTCAATCGCGTTTTGGTTGTCAGAGGTTACTTTTTAGAAAGCAGATCGTATTGGGAAAACCTGACTGGAATGGATCAAGGACTATTGAGTTATCTAAGAAGTCATTTTGTTATAAAATTATTTTTCAATGTGTTTTGTAAGAAAGATAAGAATGGAAGTGATTCACGTAAGAGGAATTAGGGATTTTATTTAAAGGTTTTACAATTGCTTGTTTCCAGGAACTAAGTTCTGCAGGGTGAAATAACATAAGGGCAGAAGAATGGAAAGAATACTGGAAAGAGGGGCCTTCAGAAGTTTCAAGAGAGTAGTCACAACCAACAGCATGTGTTTTTATAGTGGATAGGAAACATCAGGAGTGAGAAGGAAATAGAAAACATTTCTTTGATGAAAGTAAATACATTTTTCTCATAAAAGGAAATAAAACAAAATAATGTAGTGCTTCAATTTAACCAATATCTCGAAAACAAAAATGAAAGATAAAACAATTATAATCAATAACACCAAAAAGAAAAAATACAGAAAGAGTGAAACAAATATATTCCAAACCAAATTTTCGAAGATAAGACGAAATTCGCCAAATGCGCGTCAGTCCATTGCCAAAGACAGCTCTAGGTATCTTAAGAGCCCAATATATCCAACATGTCCAGGTCTGCTAAAATAGCATTCAGCGTATAATACATATTTAAACATGTCTTACTTCTTCTGGCTCATTCGATAGGACTCTGTTCATAGGGCTCATAACGTCACCTACATAGATAGGATGAGTTTCATTTCCCTCCTAGCCGATATGGGGAACGGTGAAGTTCCTCTAAACTTTCCTTTATCGGGCAACTTCATCCGTTATCAACTGGCGAATCAGCTTGGCTGTAGCCTGATATTGTAATTTCTGGGGTCATTCCTTCATTTACGAGGTCGGTTTTTAGATAGCGAGTTTGGGTCCTAGGCTGATGCTTCGGTACCACAGCTGATTGAGCTAGAAAATCTTGCTGAGCAGGCTTTAGTTACTCCACTTTCACCCTTGACTTCATTATTTTATTTTTGAGCACTAATTACTTCAAAATGTTTGGCTGAGAGATAGCTGTCTCTCAATGATTTTAAAGGTCATTATTTTTATTAATAATTTTAAAACTTCTTAACTCAATTGATACCCTGCAGGTGTAGAACTGCTCGTACGTAAAAATCATCTTCTCAGATAAATCTCGCTGGTGAAGTTTTCCTGGCATTTCACTCTTGGTACAGGACATGCCATTTTTGAAGACTACATAGACTTATGTCTCGTCTTCATTGTAACAGTGTCAGCCATGGCAAATTAATTCAAACTAGGGAGCTATTTTCGTCTTTAGTGAGGTAAGATAAGATCTGATCAGGTAGGCGTAGGGTAGGTGAGTCAAAAGGAATATCAGTAGAGCAGTCTTACTGCTATAAGCGGATTAATCACCGATAAGACCGGATTGACCAAACCTTTTGATATTTTAACGTCATTCGTAAAATGCAAGTACTTTTATAAAATAAAACCAGACGAAGCTCTAAGTTCAATGTGGAAAAGTAAAGAATACGTTATTTAGGCATTAACCCACGTTTTGTATGTGTCTGTACGCGCTTGTGTGTCTGGGCGCGCGTTGAGATCACTCTAATGCCTACATTAAAAAAAAAAAAAACTACACTTTACAAATACAATTTAAATTCAAAACGAAAGGCTTAATAGGCTAATGAGTAAAAGAGAACCGAAATAATTTAAGGCTTAACTGTAATACCAAGTGGAATTTTAATATCGAAATATTTCCTGTGAAATCATTATGGCTGAAATGCTTGATTTAATGGGATATATAAGACTTGAATAACAATTGAATAATTTCAGATAAAGTATAACAAAATTGAACCATTAGGATAGAAGTTTATCCGGGCCAAAAGTTAAATTAAAACACCGTAAAATCTGCGATTTTAATTTTTTTACTCCCCAAAAAAAACCCATAAAAATTTACAGCAATTTATTACAATTCAGAGTATATACACAAAAATATAAATTAATTTAATCCATATTTCAGTTTTTAGAAATTTTTACTGAAATATAAAAAAAAGTTTTAATTAATATATCTATGCTCAAGTTTAATGATACCGACTATATAATCAATGTGAATCATCGTAATTTATGGAATAAATAGTTTTTTACATTTATTCTTGGCAAATTTTAACTATTACAGTAAATAATTCTCTATTAAAGGCTGTTAAGCGTTATGAAACTATTAATAGATATTACATAAATGAAGCTTATTTAACTTAAAGGATTATACCTGTTAAAAGTCCAGCTGAACTTCAAGTCATCTTCAGAATCTGCCATGACTTCACAGGTTGCTGTCACTGGGGTTTTCAGTATCGCACCTACAGTTTTCTCTTCTGTTCCAGCTTTGCAAAAAGGTGCATCTGAAACAAAAATATGTCCACCAATGCCCTTTGCCCAATCACTTTTATGGTCACCCGAGCAGAAAAAAAAAAAAAAAAAAAGNAAATAATTATTAAATATAATAAGTGTAAAATGTACTTTTATAACATTTATTTTCTGTAGCACTTTTACAAAAACGCTGCTTAAGAAGAAATTTTGGAATTTAACTAAGATGGGTGGGTGCCTCCATATAGTCCAAACTTTAGTGGTCTCATCTTTTCATTGTTCTCTCTGACTTTTAATTTCAATTTCAATTTCGTTCTTTACACTTGTTTATGTCTCTTTTTTATGAAAAACATGAGGGATTTGGCTTCGATGAGAAGCTCCAGTATTATTGCCTATTTTAATATTATTTTAGGTGAACATCACTGTGTAGGGAGAAGGTGCACATGGATCCCACTCCTGACCTATTTTATTAATTGATTTGAGATGTAATTTTTTTTTAATAACCTTTATATACATATTTCATTCTGTTAAAAATATAAAAACATTTTGTGATTTGATTACAATGAATAATAAAAAAAATGACATTAATGAAAGTCACATGAGAAGAGGTGACCAGTGACACCTCTCTCAAATTATTTACAGACTATGTCCCCAGGAGGTTGCGGGACCATCTTCGTTTGAGCTAACGGGGAGGGGTGTAAGGGTTGGAGTTGGAAGACTGTGAAGGTCTGTGCCAGTGGATTAGGATGGAATGGCAGTTTACTGTGGAAAAGGTTGAAGTGGGAAGAAATTAGATCCTGAACAAAAGGAATATTAAAATCGTGGTGAAGAGAGGAATTGGATACGTAATAGAGATTGGATGTTGGAAGGCTTGGCGGAACCCAAGATTTCTACTCCGTAAGTCCAGATTGGTCGTAATAAGGTTTTGTAGAGCGTCAGTTTGTTTTTAATCGTAAAATTGGAATTCTTATTCATGAGTCTAGAATAGAAGTCCATATCGTCGATTGAGTTCTTGTCTTTTAATTTTAGAAGGAATATCTAGCTAGCTTTGGCGGTGCAATGGCATAATTGCCCGAAATCAGGTGACCCAGGTTCGAGTCCCGGCAGAGGCAGTAAGATTTTGTATTTTATTCCCTTACATTTCTTGTATAAAATTAACGTGGGATTAAATACCACAACTAAAATCAGTATTAAAAAAACAAAAAAAACAAAAAACATAATATTTACACTTTTATATATTTGTCTGCACGCTCTTCTGTAGTGGTTTTTGCAATTAAAAAAAATTCGATTTCTGATTTATGTCTACACACAGTTAAATTCAATTAAAATGATTTCGTTAATGGTTAAAATCGATTGAGGGGGAGGGATACTTTATAAAGAGACCAAATTAAAAAAACAGTGATAATTTTGTCATTATTAAAGTTAAAAAAATAAAACTTTCGTTCAGTCATATTGCATATTATTTTTACTTTAATACATATTCAGGAAGATACTTATGAATATGAGAATAGGGTTGAGGAGAACCTAACTCCCTACATGACAGTATGGCATTAGGAAGTTCATCAAGTAGCGGACAGCATACATATGCTACCGATTTCTTCTCATTTATGAACTCCACGTAATGTTTTAGCCACCATTGACTACTATTGGAAATGTAGGGAATGCCAAATCATTGAGATTAATGATCAATAGGAAAATAGGGGAGGGAAGGGTAAAGTGCGCTTGACAGGTAGAAGTGGTGAGCGAGGAAGGCAGTGTCTCTAGGGGAGTGCAGCCATTTTGTCTGATGGCTAAATTCACATTTCCTACCCCTTACTCTTCCCTCTTCTTTCCTAAATTCCTAAAATGGATATTGTTTAATTTTAATCGGTTTCAAATACTTTGGATCCGATTCAAATAAAGTAATTACTTTTGTATATTAAATAAAACTACGTAATGATTATAATTTACTGATTATCACCACTAAATATTGACGAATATTTCTAAACGAGACACCGATACTACCTTTTTTTTTTTCGAGTACCTGTGGTTGTTATACTGTATAAACTAAACAAAGAAGAAGGAGCTGTTATTTTTGTTGCACTTCCTTTAAAATTTTAATAAATTTGAAATATTTTATCGTTATTCACGAAAAAAAAACCATGTGTATTCTCAAATTTCCAAACTCTGCGGTATGTAATAGGTACGTTTAAATTTGTTTTCACGTAAAAATATTATCTCATGAATACGGCATTGTCACATATGAACTTTGGTAACTCTTCAAATGTATGTTATTACAACAGCTTATATATAATATTGATCAGAATCCACGAAGACTCTGCTGTACAAATCTTTCACCCCATTTCTTCCCTCTCCTTTGTCCCTCGAACCCTATCCAACCGCTCTAACAGTCTCTTAACCAGTATGAGTTTCGAAACCTGATGACTTCGCTTCGTCGTTCGTTGTAAGAAACTGTAGTATTTAATCTCTATTATTATTTACTTCATTTCATCTTAATGACATTTAAATAATTTTCTATAAATGTTTAACAAATTAATATATTCTTATTATATACAGATCTAAAACAAATTCGAGTGAATAAATGCTTATATCAATACATTATCTTTTACATACTATTTATTAAATTAAATTTTTAGAATCCCAAAATTTATGTAAAATTGAAAATAACTTATTTCTTTGCCTTCTAGAGAGTAAATCATAAACGAAACTCATTGAAAGCGGCCGAGGGGCTAGATGGGCCCTGGTGGGGTGGATGGGGTTCGCTGCGCGCGGGCCGGACATCGTCGGTCTGTCTGGTGGGTGGTGGGTGGCTGTTACTGGGACCATGAGGACTATGTTCCCTGCCCAGCTCTGAGGGTCTGGTCGGCTGGCACACACGAGCAGATCCTCTCTCAAGGGCTGTAGCCATAGAGCAATAATGTTGATCCATGCATGTAGGATGGTCCTGNTATGAATATTTAAATAACACAGATCTGGAACTATAAAAATGAATGATTAATTTTCTTGTTATTATTTACTTCCTCAAATCGAAAACAATACCAAAATAATTCTTTTGTTAATGATGTGGTTATATTTCACTAGTTCCGACATAATTAAACTCGATCCGACTCTGACTTTTTACACATTTTTCTTTTGTTCAACCTTGACCGAATCCCAACAAATTCTCTACTAATAATCTCCATGGATATCTCCCTTGCGTTCATGACCATAGGTTGACACGCCATTAAAAAAAAAAAAAAAAAAAAAATCTCTTTTTAGTGACCAGATGTTACTAATAGAGAGCAAGAGTTCCATGTTCAGTTGGAAGAACTTGGCCTAGCCAAGGTATACCTGCTACTTCCATGATACTGTTTTCCGGCCAAATTTTGTAGATTTACATGGGTTCCTTCTCCCAGTCGCCTTTTTAGCTCGCTTATAGTTCCTTTTATTTGTTCAGTTGAACAGTCAATAAAAATGAACTCTTTAGTTTGTTTATTTTCATTCCATTTGGATAATTTCTAACTCGGATATTATTAAAGATATTTAATTAAGAGAAGTTCTACATAATCACTTGCGATTATTTTATGAATTTTCTTGCCTGAATTTTCTATCTTAATAGAGCACTAGTCAGCCATCTGTGCCTAACTGTCCAATAGTCACCTGAAACCATAATTTATTGTCCAAATCATTTCAAATACTTCTGAGTTCAGTTCGAATTCTTCAGAAGGATGGACCGAAACCAAATAAAGTAAAGGTAAAAAGAGACAGTTGTATGTAAACTGCTCAGTAAACTGTTTTATCACAAGGCAGTGAAGTCTTTGTATGGAGAGTATTGGATTGCGGTCTAATCCATTTGAATAACAACAAAAATTAGCAAAATAACTGTAACATAAAAAAATATAACAAATAATTTTATAAATAACAATCAAATATTTGGTTACAATAGAAATACTTACATCTGACCCTCAGAGAGAATGGTCGACTTCTTGTCGCACCCTCACGGTTTTTGACGAAACAGGAGTACTGACCCTCGGAATATGCAGTCAATGGACCTAATATTAATTCTGCACCGGTTTCTTTCAGCAGTTCACTCTGGAACATAAGAAAAATAATAATTTTATGTCATTTTATACAGTAAACTTACTCAAGCATAGCAGTGCACCACTAGCCTTTAGGAAGCTGAACCGGAATGAGAGAAAAACTGGGAAAAAAATATTATATTTAGTTACTTTAGGAAAAAGGAGGTCTGAGAGAAAAGAAGTATGATATATGAAATTATGTACTTCTTTTCTGAATGCTGTCGCAGAATGTAGAAGAAGGGAAAGGAATATTAGAAGGAATTTTCTCATATAACTCATGCAGCTGTAAGCCGTAAAGATTACGAAGCAATGGAGAGTAATGAAGACAGAAAAACTTGAATGAGAAACTGAGGCTAGAATTTTACCGAGTAAGAGAATTCATTAAAACAAAATAAATAAAATAAAATAAACAGCACGTGAGAGAAAGACAGGATGACACTATTTGCCCATAAATTACCCTAAACAATATAGAGTAATGGGTATTACTATTATATATTCTGCGGGTGCAGAAGGCAAAAAACAAAAAGCTACCAACAGATGGGGTGATCCGAATTTCATATTGGAGAGTTATTTCAAATCAGTACAAATTTTCATTCCACTATTATTGGTTTCAAATATCACTGTTACTTTATTCAATATTTATTTGAAGACTATATTACTACTTTATATTAAGACTATTTATTTTTCACCTATAACATTTAAATGAGATAAATTTACCACTAGAAGCTTATCCAAATTTTTTCTATGATTAAAATTTATTAGCTCATTGAAAATACCAGTGCTTGTACCAATTGAATATATTTATAATAATAACAATAATTATAATGATAATATTCATTTCTTTAAGCAAAAATCAATACATAAGTACCATTTTATAAGAAGTACAATTGTTTATTCACTCAGAAAGACTTGGGGTATTTACAGCTTTATTCTCTTTTACAAGAGCCATCCTCCAATTGTGGTAACTCTATTTATTGATTCCCTCATTTATTGGAGTCTCTAGCTTTCATTACCTTCAGCTATGTAAGCTAGAGACTCTAAACACAAAGCTCATGTTTTATGGCTTCATCTGAAAAAAAGTGGAAGAAGTTACAAAATTAAAAACTAGAATGCTGGTATTTCGTTAATTAATCATAACAATTAATGGTGCTCTCAACCTCTAGTTGCGTTGTCTTCGATTTTGACGTAACCTACAGAAATCTCGCTTTTCGTTATTTTGGATTGTTACTCTTTTTAGTAATTAAAAAAAAAATGTTAAATTCACATTTAATTAAAATGAGAAATATTATTATATTTGTTTATTTTTTTATTGTGGTATATTATCCCACGTAAACTTTAAGCGATTAAATGCAAGGGAATAGAATAAAAAATCTAACTGTCCCAGCCAGGGCTCGAACCTGGATCTCCTGCTAACCGGGCAAGCGCGTTATCCACTTATTTATTGGGAGAGCCAGATAAGTTATTAAATTCCCAGCCCTAGTGTCGAGAGTATTATACTAATTATTATATTTAGTTCATTTCTAAATATAGTTTTAGCAATAGCAGTACAATACATTTGAATTGGAATGTTCTCTAGTATGTTACAACATTTAAATGAAATGATTCATAACCTAAGCTTTTCGGGTAAAAATATTATTTGCCTATAAGGGAGTAAGCAGGAAGTGGAGACTCACGGGGAGCGGACTGGATTACAATTGGTAATCTGTGGCCTCTCTGGAGGAAGACCAAGTTAACACTAGGCAAAGTAAGCGAATCGATTAAATGATTACAGGCTAGTCTAGACAAGGCAATTAGTGTTGGCTGTGGATTAGTGCCGATCAAGAGGCCCGAAACTTGGGTCGGATTAGAGAGAGCCTCTCTCTTTTCCCTAATCAGTCTTGGGGAATCTCGCTATCGTCATCGACTCTCACCACTTCTTACAACATTCAACGTCAATCTTCAACTGAGGTCTTAGATTAAAACATGTTATGCCAATACAAATTCAAATTTTCTACGAAGCTAGTGAATTATTTTCCGCCTCACTCTTATTTATATTCGACAATAAGCAATGTGGATAATTTTTGTTTGTTGAGAGAGACTGGTAAGGAGTAGAGAGAAGTTCTTCTGAGACTACTTGAGACGAACTCTCTCTCTCTCTCTCTCTCTCTCTCTCTCTCTCTCTCTCTCTC
>KZ808189.1:239125-256472 GCA_000696205.2 Oncopeltus fasciatus | reverse complement strand
TTTTTTTTTTTTTTTTATAAATATTACTTTTTTTATGGTATTTAATCCCTTGTAAATGTTACTAATTTTTAGTGCAAGGGAACTGCTATCCGGGCCGGTGCATTTACCAATTATGCTACCGGGATCAGTCTGATAAGTTATTATTAAATTCCCCGCACTAGTGTCGAGAGTCCAACCTCCGAGTTTTTACGGAGGTTGGACTTTCGTGGGATTTACGTGGGATTAAATACCACAAAAAATAAATATTTAAAGAATTTAAAAACTTTTACTTACATAATTCTAAACCACGTTATTTTTACAAAACGTTTAAGCGTTATTTAGTAATCAGAATTGTAACAAGAAATTATTGATAAATTGATCTCCATCTAATATTGAAATAAAATTTGTTATTACGAATAAAAATATCTTCTATGATGCTGCCAGTTGTACAATTAGAGCTTATTACAACATTATAATTTTTAATAAGTAATCAAGTTTTTTTCAAAAAATATTTGAATAATTTTATATATTGAAGAGTAATTGGATCGTAAGGAGAAGAGATCAGAAGAAAAAGTGGATGATATTGGCCACTTCTTAAAGTTAGTGCCTGAAAAAAATATGGGAGTGTAGGAGGAGATTTTACGGGAGAATATAGATGAGTTCAGACGCCAGGCGTCACACTCTTAAGTAAGTTTCTGAGAGAAAATAGAAGCGTATGGAGGAGAGAATATGGACGACATTGAACACAGCCTAAAATTAGTGTCTGGAAGAACATTGGAGGATGAAGGAAAGTATAAAGGAGAATATGATAGAATTTAGACACCATAATTTGGAGCCTAAATCAGTCAGACTGATTTTTTCTTAGGTAGGAAATATTGCTTGAAATCTCGCTCCTTATTACGAAATAAAGTTTGAACAAATAGACAGGAAATTTTCAACCAAAATAGAAGGTGGTTAATCATAAATGAAGAAACTTGCAACTCACTTTCTCTCCACCAAGGCTGTTTAGTTCTTATTGAAGGACGAGGATTTATAAATCGGATGTAAATATTTCAAGTAGACTTAAACTAAGAGATTTAGGAAGAAAGTGTGGTCTTTCTCTATAAGCGTATATAAAGTTTTATACCAGAGAGGATATTAATTTTTATTCTTCACTTAAGCAATAATCATTAGCTTATAATATAATTTATAATGATATAATCTAGAAGGCTATACAAATTTATTTGATTTCTTTAAAATAGTCTTTTAAGTACATATTCAATAATTTTTGTCAGTTTTTATTAGCACCATTCGAAGAGTAAATTTATTCTGAATCAATTTATTTATAACAAAATGTATAAGTTTATTACAATAATTAATTAATTATTTATTTATACCTAAGATAAAAGAAATACTAAGATACACCACCAACTGTGGACAATTTTGTCTTTCTGCATTTTGATGTCACTATCTTTTTTGTGCTCAAGCACCCCATCATTCATATTTTACATTGCAATTGTTTTATTGTGTGATTTTAATTGTATAAATAGTTTTACAGTTTTTAAGTATCACTTTTATGTTCTTAGTTTATGGAGTTATTACGGAGATCACTTTGGGCAGATCAACCTTAGCAACCCTTCAACAAATTCAAGAACTCTTCTTGTTCTGCTGCAAGTAAAATTCTGTGCAAGACGGTTCAACTTGGACTCCTCGACTAATTTTTGGATAAGATAAACAATAGTTTCGGGTTTGACTTCCAATATAGTGGAATAGTTTGTCGCCTCTCTAAACTGAAATATTGGGATTAACTGTACAGTTTGCACACCAAATACCTAAGATTTAGTGGTAGCAAATGTAGTTAGAACACATGAAGCTGCGGCCTGATAAGTCTCAAAATCCAGCCGGTATTTTTAGGCTTAGAGGAAATGTATAACATTCCCTCTGCAGTAACGAAGGCGATACTTTTGGTTTTTGTAAGAAGAAGAGCCCTGGAAAATAGTGTTAAACAAATTAAATTTTCTCCTTCATATAGCAAATAAATAACAAAGAACAAAAATTTTTAATAGATAATCAAAATAAATAACTTAACACTCAGTGTTCATATTTTAATAAAGTGTGCGTTCATATTTTAATGCTCAGTGTTTAAGTATAAATGAAATATAACTTAAGTGAACCCATCGATTTGAAACGTAACAAGATCCATCAACGTCTTTTAACAGAAGTTTCTTGTTATTAAGTAATTAGCTTTTACCTTCTTGGCGTCTTAAGTAACGTTATACCAGCTGTCTCTTTTGAGTAGTCAATCGAACTTGATTCTAGTAGTAGTCTGAACTTAGACTACTCCAATAAAGGTTACAAATACTTAGCTAATATATAAAACTTATGAATCTCAATCATCTGAAATATAAATACTAAAATGTTTTACCAGTTAGAGTGATCGGATCAAATTAATCAGGGAACTCTAAAAAGCACTTTAGAACATCAGCTTCAAGCTACCCTTGGAGAGTGCTGCCATCTGTTTGGGCTCCCCAGTAACTCCTTCCTCCAGTCCAAAAGGGCATGTATGCCTGTCCTATCTGAGCACACAGACTAAGCTAGCCTTGCTACATACACTCTCTCAACTTTACCTCTCTTTTAGTTTTTGTTCAGTCATTGCTCTTAATATTATGATAGAGTAGGAAAGAAGTAGCTCTTATTCGGACATGGAAGAAAGAAAAAGGGAGAGAGAAAAAAGAAGCCTTTCTCCATTACACACTGGACAGTGATATTTATAGATATATGAGTTGAAATACATTTATATTCCCTTTTCATATGGGACTGCAATACAGTCCCCATTTATATTCCCTTTAGATGAAATGCTGCAATATCTCCATTTTATCATCTGTTTAAGCCAGTAAGCCATTTTACAATGAAGAAAATTTAACTCAGATAACATCAATTATAAATTTACCAACCCAATAACCCTTATTATATCTGATTTTGAGTTCAAGACCTCCTGTTCAAATTTATTTTAATTATTTCATTATTATTGTATAAAATTTCCTTTATTTTATTCATTATAGATTTATTAAACATACAGCCCATTTACTTTACAATAACTTCCAGCCTCATGGTTTCCTGCTTACAATATAATTTTTTTAAGTTTTCAAAAAGTATTATAATACATTAGCATAGCCCCGATAAAACATCCCCTATAAAACACAATATATCCCTAAAATGATTTTAGTTGGGGTTCGGTCAAGGTAGATAAAAAAAACTGGAATGGTAGTCATGGAAATGTGAACTTAGGGACAGGACGTCCTCTCTCATCTTCATGATAGCCCTGAAGATGGCTTACAATGTAAGCCGAAACGTTGGCAGATAATCCTTCATTAAAAAAATACATTTTTTTANTGAGTGATTAGGGGTGGGTGGGGAAGGCAATCCCCGACTGCCGGGTTCGCTCACTCTCGAGTTACTACGTCACAAGGAGTCAAGAACACACATTCCACTTACGGGTACTAGCTCTTTGTACTGATTCGAGAGGGCCTTGAGTGTGCGATGGCTATCTCCTTGGTGTCTTCTTACCTTGAGATGCCTCGTGCCTACGGCACGTCTCATTCACCGATCTGCATCACCCATGGATGATAACTAGCATGAGAGCTTATTGAATTAATCACACATAATATGGTGGAATGATTCATATTTTTAAAATTTTAAACTATTAGAATTCAATTGTTTGATCATGTAAAAATAAAAATGACAGACACAGAGGAGCTTTAAAAACTTCAAAGATTTTCCTTGTTTTATTAAGAATGTATTTAAATAAGTACTTTTTTTTATAACCTTTATTTACATATTACATTCTGTTTAAAATAAATAAAAAACTTTGTAAATTGATTACAATTAATAAAAAAAAAAAAAATGACATTAACGAAAGTCACATGAGGAGAGAAAGTGACCAGTGACACCACTCTCAATTTTTGGCATTAAGAAAAATTTCTACTTAGAGAATACATTCAGGGAACGTGCCTATGGAAAACTGTGTTATATTATTTTTATTTATTTACTTATCCTTGAATAATAACCGAAACCATTAATGTTGCTTCACAATGGCTTTTGTAAATATCAAACAAAATTAAATTAAAGAAAATTAATTATTTTCTTATGTTGAAAGTTTGGATTAATGGTTTAATATCTGATCGGTTTAACTGATTTAAAGTTATCCTTTTCTAAGCACCCATGGCACTTGCTTTGTTTAAAACGATAGTTCGGTATATACCTGTTTTGAAACAAAATATAATATTTTAGATAGTATTAAAAATGTTTTCCGTGTTTTATCCGATCGTAGAGCAACCTAATAATTAATGAAGAGAATAAGCTAAAAAAAAAAAAAAAAAAAATTGGCTTGAGTAAAATAAAGCTGATTAGGGCGGGTATTGAGGGCGGCTCTCAAAGAATTTCTTACTTACTTTAAGCAGTAACTGAGACGCTACTATGAGTTAAAGCAATGCATTCAGAGTAGTAATTCTACTCTGACAGGGAAGTTGAGAAGTTAAAGTTAAGACAATGGTCCGCTGTCACAAGTATTAGATCTTACAGTTATTGGGTGAGATATTCATTTTCACTCAGCTGACTTCCACAGTCAGAGGATGGACTGACACACAATACGTCACCAGAGTGATGGGAATATTCCTTCGAATTACAACAACTCGAGTTGTATTGTAGAGCCGATGAATATACCATCAGCTTTAATCTAGAGTATTTCCTCTTGAGCTGACAGCGGGACCACTCGTAAGTTTCCTACTTATTCTGACGACTTGAGAATAATTTACAGCCCTTGTCTGATAACTTTATAACTCTAAACTAAAAAGTTTCTTAAGATCTTGAATGTGAAGAGAGAATTGAAGCTCAGGGGAAAAATAAATCACCTTAATAGAACTGTTTCCTTAAAGGATGGATTTGGAAAAGTTTTTTCGTTTTTTTAATTTTATAATGCCTTTTAGTAAAAGCCTGATATTTACAGGTTTGGTGACTTTCTGAAATGTTAGAGGCGACTAAAAAAATTCTTTTCGCTGCAGCGAGCATGATAATTAGGTTAGTGCAATTAATCTCAACACGAATTTGTTTAGAGATAAAAAATATAATCAATGAAGAATTACATAACATGGAATGTTCAAATACCAATATTCATCAACTGCAATGATGATGAATTTACAAAGTTAACGCGGCTTCTGCGTGACGGACTTTTATTTTTATTATCTGGCTTTCTTGAGAATTAAGAAAGAGCAAACAATAAAAGTAATTTATTTTATAAAATCTAAAGTTCTACCTAAATAGGATTCAAAATAGCAGTATCTGCAGAATCTTGGAGTCAAGTGCAAGAGGGGGCAAGGCGAGGGTTAAAGGAAGTTAACATTGAAATTGAAAGTTATTGTCTTTGTAATTATTAGAAGTTTGAAAAATGCTTAAATGGAAACTTTAGATGTGTTGATGTAATTTTCTAATATCTTCTTCAGTATTTTTACAAAAACTCATACATATATATTATAAAGGTGTTTTAGAAAGTAACTAGGAATGTCGAGCGCTCCCTCGACTCTTCTCTTCCGCTCGGTCAGGAACCAGTCTCAGCGACCATACCTATAATTTTTTCGACTTATAAGATAAAATTAGCTTTTTTACTCCTTATTTTTGTTCGTCTTTAACGAAACAAGTTATATCTGCTTAATTTATTATAAACTTTATTAACATTTCCGTAGTTGTTCTAGTATTTGGCACATGGTGTGGAGGCGATGAAGGATGACTGAAGGCGATGCTATTACCGTGGAAAGGATTGCACAAAGAGATCTCAGGAAAGCAAGAACATCCTAGGCGTGTTGCCTATGGGGAAGTGAAGGAAATGCTCTCTACTTACGCCATGGTACCAGAGGATGCTGTCCGGTGCTGGATTCGAGTTCACTTGGCAACCCAGCTTCACAGTATCACCTTCGCGGAGCTGGCCACCTTCACTTTTCCACTGTATTTTTACTTCTGCCATCGCCGCATCTGTAATAGTCAAAAGATTATTGTATTTATTTATTACATGATTATTGAAGAATACTGTGATTTTATGTCCCCTAATGTTTCAATTAAGAAAAATTATTACGGGTAAATAATCAGTCAATCCCGAAATTGGCTTTATAGGATAGATGCTCAGAAGGAAAACGCATATTACAAATTTGTTTATCTTATGCGTGACTTACTGCACTCTAGAAAAAGTTTGTGTCAGCACAGTTTTGGCCATCTGATTTATTCCCGGGAGCACACCATAAATCGTTTTTGGTCATAACAAACAAAAGCATAAAACAGAGAAACAATGCTTTGTTAGTACTGAACCTGAGACTATTGGCTGAGGAATTATTTGCCATAATCACTGGATTTCTGTGCCTCGGATATATCATATGGAATACATTAACTATTGAAAGTGTCTGGGCTGTTCTAGTAAATAGATTTTAATGCAGATAAACCTCTCAAATGGTATTAAATATTGAGCCTACTTAGGTTCATTTATGTTCAGCTTATTGCATAAAACTGAATAATTTAATGAAATTAATAATAAAACTGATACATAAAGCAGTGACTACAGATATAGATTTGTTCTTTAATTGTAGAATTCAAAAATTCAGCTTTAATGCTTCTGTTACTATGTAATCCATTTAATTCAAAACATTTTGGCGAAATTATGGCATTTTATTCAGGTCCTCAATTCAGTCACCAGCTAGAAAGTAATAATACTATTTCATGTAACAAATAACTAATTCGACTGTGAATAAAAATAAAAATCGTATATTCAGAGCAACACATTTAAAAGCATATTTGTAACGTTGATGATAAGAAAATAACATTTAAATTACATTAACTTTAG
This sequence comes from Oncopeltus fasciatus, assembly GCA_000696205.2. Lineage (NCBI taxonomy): Eukaryota > Metazoa > Arthropoda > Insecta > Hemiptera > Lygaeidae > Oncopeltus > Oncopeltus fasciatus. The sequence continues at coordinate 249,631 of KZ808189.1, read as the reverse complement.
AAGTTAGATTCTTCTTCTTTTATTTCTTTTGTATTTTGTCTTGAAGTTTCTACTGGATCTAAGTAAATATTTGACTGAAAGGTATATTTATCAAATGTTGAGTTATGAAGAATTTTATATTCTAGCCTACAAATTCTTATAATTATTTTACAGTCTAGGACTCTTGTTTTTGAAAGCATTTTTTTAACAATAGGCGTTGCCAAAAAGTTAAAGTAATATAAATATTTTTAATACTATAATGTCAAAAATGATGAAGAATAAAAAAAAAACTTCTAGTACAAAATACAAAATTGTATTTATTTAACATAACTGTAGGTTACGGGGCAGCCGTATTTCCACTCGCAGGAACTATCTTATTCCACTAATAGATGTTTTCTTTTTGTTGGGGTTCGGTCAAGGTAGAACCAAAAAATACAATTTTAAAAAAAATGTATTTTTTTTATTATCTGCCAATGTTTCACCTTACATTGTAAGCCATCTTCAGGTCTATCATGAAGGCGGAATCTTGACCGAACCCTAACAAAAAAAAAAACATCTAATAAGATGTTCACGTAGACTTCCACGGTCCTCAGACATATCTACCAATACTTCTTCCAGGTTCAACCGTGTCTTAGAGTTTTTAGGTGCCAAGCTTTCGCACATCTTGATGGCTTCTTCAGGGCTGAATGGAGAATGAGGATCATCTAATAATAATATCTATGGTAAAAAAAACTCTCCATTGCGAGAGTATTTTTTATCAGAACCTTGATAAATTTATATTTCACCAAAAAATTTCAACGATAGGTTATATTTGGTGTTTAAACACAATGGAAGATGAAAATGTTCAAAAGAGTATGTTTTATAGGTAGAAGACNATCGAATTAGTTTTACATGGATAAAAGGTCATTCAGGAATACCTGAGAATGAATTAGCTGACAAGACGGCGAAATCTGCTTCCAAAGATCCTTCCTTGACTGTGTGTTACAAACTTATTTCAAAACAACATCTAAAATATATACTACAAAAAGAAGCATTAACACAATGGCAGACAAGATAGATACTTTTATACACTTATACGAGACATTGTGACATTGTATTACAACAAATGGATCACGTGAACAGACTTAAATAATTAAATAAAATAAAGAAAAAAAATATAATAAAGTAAAAATAAAATCAACAATAAAACAATTAAATGGTCCTCACTGTGCAGGGAGAAGGGGCCCATTGACCCCACTCTAAATAAGTTTAGGCATTAAGGCCCAGGAAGTCGCAAGGCCATCTCCGTTTTAGTCGCCGGGAAGGATTGTGAGGATTGGAGTCCGACGACAGGGATTGGGCATATGTAAGATGAAATTGGAGTTTACTATTGAAGAGTTTGAAGCGGGTGGAGATAAGGTCTTTGACAAAAGGAATATTAAAGTCGTGATGAAGGGTAGAGTTGGGCACATAATATGGAGCGTTAGCAATTATTCTGAGAATTTTGGACTGAAAGGATTGTATTCTTTGGATATTGGAAGGCTTAGCGGCACCCCACAGTTCTGCACCGTAGGTCCAGGTTGGTCGTATTATGTTCTTGTAGATGGTCAGTTTATTTTCTAATGTGAGCTGTGACGCCTCTTAATAAGGCTGTATAAGAGTCGGTGGCGTCTGTTGAGTTCATGTCGATTTTATTATGTTCATTCCAGTTGAGTCGTGAGTCAAAGTAACGGACTGAATCAGAGAGAGGTATAAGCATGTTATTGTATGCAACATTATCAGGAGAATCTTTTCTTAGTTTAAAATTTACTTGTAAGCATTTATTTTAATTCTTCATTTACTGCACCACTGCTGAATAGCATCAAGGTGGTTTTGTTAATTGTTAGAAGCGGTTTTGGAATCAGGATGGGAGAAGAGGATCGCTTTGTCATCTGCAAAGAGGGCTAAAAGAGTATTAGGATGAGTAGAGGTGTCTGCAGTATATAGGATAAAAAGGATGGGTACAAGCACACTGCCCTGTGGAACACCCGCTTTCACAGGGTAGTGTTCGGAGTAATTTGATCCTTGTCGGACCCTAAAGAAACGGTTAGAAAAATAAGATTTGAGAATTAGTTAGATAGTACTTGGAAATATGGATTTCAGCTTATATAATAGTCCAGTCTGCCATACTCGGTCAAATGCTTGAGTGACATCTAAGAATGCACCAGGACAAAATTCTTTTCGCTCGAGGGAAGAGAAAATAAAGTCTACAATGCGAAACACCTGCTGGACAGTAGAATGATGGGATCGGAAGCCGAACTGATGACTAGGAAGAATATTTAAGGAAGTTATTATAGGTATTATTCGTTTTAAAAGAACTTTCTCAAATACCTTAGAAAGTAAAGGAAGAAGGCTAATTGGTCGATAGGATAATGTGTTAAAAGAAGATTTACCGGGTTTGGGAAATAGGATTATTTCAGAAAATTTCCAGAGAAGTGGAAAATGGGTGGTTCGAAGGACACAATTATAGAGGTAAGTGAGGAAAACAATTGCCTTTTGGGGTAGATTTCGAAGTATTAGCCCGGTGATAAGGTCATAGCCGGGTGCTTTGCGCTTAGGCAGATGGTTTATAATGTACTTGACCTCAGAAGGTGTCACTGCCTTAATCGGTAAGGACATTGGTAATGGTATATCCAGTGACTCCTCAACCTCCGCGTTATTGGACAAGTTATCGGGATCTGGATGTGGAGTGATTGTTTGCTTTAGATGCTGGGAAACATTAGGGCCTTGTTCTTAGATGGTTTTAGTTGGGGTTCAGTCAAGGTAGATCCAAAAAAACACAAATTTAAAAAAAATGTATTTTTTAATAAAGGATTATCTGCCAATGTTTCGGCTTACATTGTAAGCCATCTTCAGGGCTATCATGAAGATGAGAGAGGACGTCCTGTCCCTATAATGACCGAACCCCAACTAAAATCATCTAAGAATAATATCTACGGTCAACAAACTCTCCTTTTGAATATTAGGGCCTTGTTTTTGTCGGAAGAGGCACAGGAACCATCTTATCGACGTAAGGGGGCAGAAGGTTCATGATACTTCAGAATCCTGCGAGTAGCAGTCCAGAGGGATTTGTATCCTTTTGAGAGGCTAGACAGGTAGGCATTAAATGCCTTATTTTGTAAAGCACCTAGTTTTTGCTTTACGAGACGAGATAGCTGGTTGAACTCCCTACGATCTGAGGGATGTCTCTACCTCTGGAACTGTGCTCGAGCTTGCCGCTTAGATTGTATGAGGTTTTTAATGTAATCAGGGAGGGGTTCAGCTGAATTTACAGTGTAGCGGGTGTTGGTGGGTTTTAAGTTAGCCTTCCAAAGACATTGCTGAATCTTTATAGTAAAAAACTAGACCGCATCATCCAGCTCTACAGAGGTTTTTAAGGAGATTCCGAGGTCAAGTAACTCTTCTTGGAGAGTTCTAAAAAGTGGCCAGTCAATGGGACCACTTATTAAGGTTAGTTGCACTTGTCTAGGGATAGGTGAGAGAGACAGTGTAAGGAGGACAGGGTTGTGGTCAGAGGAAAGTTGTACTAGGAAACAAGTAGGAGAGTTGTGAAAGGTGATAGCATTATACAGAGCACGGCCACGGGGAGTTGGTCTTTCTCGTGCCCCACTGCAGATGTTTCGCATTATAATCTCCGCCAGAGAGGAAACGGGAACCTAGGGATTTAAAATTCTCTTGGAATTGGCCTGAGATGATAGATTTGTTAGGAGGGCAATATACTGCAGAAAAGGTAATTGGGGAAGTGGAAGTATTGATGGACACTGAAGTGGATTGGAGCGAGTCTGTAGGAGTGGAAGGTATTAAATGATGAGTATGGGAAGTGCGAATGAGGAGCGCAGTTTCACCATGAGCTCGTCCGTCTGGGTGATCAGTTCGGTAAGTTGTATAGCCTGGTGTGTTGAGTTTTTATTTTTTGTTAGTCCTGTTTCAGTAAGTAAGAGTACGTCAATACATTTGTCTTCTAGAGTTAGTTTGAGTTCGTTTGTATGTGTTTGAATGCCGTTAGCATTCCAAAGGAGGACAGAAAAGGATCTAGTAGAGAAGGAGTTCATTTAATGCCAGACGAGGAAGCCATATTAGAGACTACCGCTGACAGTAGGTTTAGGAGAGGAGTGACGAGGGCGCGGAATTCCAAGAAAAATGAGAGGAGTATAGATTGGATATCATTAGATATTAACGGAGGAGGAACATGTGAGGTGGCAGGTCGCTCTCCCCTGGGAGGCTGGCATTGAGGAAGAGGTTCTTCTTGTCAGGGCTGGTAGGTCGTCTTTGCATAGGAGTAACCGGATTCGACTTTTCTGGTTGGGGGTGGTGGGGGTCTTCGAGCTACAGGTGCTGAGTCCTGCTGTCTGGTGGGCTGGATCCGCTGCTTCAAATCTTTGTAGACCGGGCAGTCTTTATAATTGGCGGGATGGTTTTTCTGGCAAAGGGCGCAGACAGCAGGTGTACTGCGAGATTTCTGACAGTCCCCTGTAAGATGTGTCCCTCCACATTTGACACATCGGGCACCATACTCACAGTATCTTTTAGTGTGACCGTATTCCTAGCATTTGTGGCACTGAACTATGTCTCTTCGAGGGAGGGGCTTCTCCCTGCTAGTATTCTGCAATGGCAAAGTGAGGTTATATTGTAAATCTCGTCTATATTGCTTGTGGGCTCGAGATCTACAAAGAACAAGGGCAACGGAGACTTTGTATGACCGTCATTACCAGGCCTGCTTGTTGTTATGTTAACGGCATTTCTGACCTGGAAGCCAAGTTCAGTGTGCTCCTCTTTGATATAGTCAGGACAGGTTGAGTGGTGGAGGTGACGGATGACGACCCTGAGTGCACGCTCTTCCTTTAGTTGGTAAGTGTGATGCTGGGCGTTTGTCTCTTTCAGGTAGCTCACTATACCTCTGTAGGTGTCTAGGCTATCTGGCATTATTTTAGTGTCATGCTGACGATTGACACATGTGTATCTCCCGCGGCCGACTCGCTTATCGAGTTGAATGTACATTAGGCGAAAGTTTTGTACATTTCTGACAAAAATGGGAGGTGGTCGGGGTATACGTTGGGTGGTGGTTTCCATCTCCTCTCCAGTAATGTTTTGAAGAGGCTGAAAAGGATTAACAGTAGTGAAAGGTGATAGGTTTTCGTTCCTATTTTCCACTTCTTTGGCGGAGGGTGTGATGGTCACTCCTTGAGAGGTGCTGGGGCGTGGCTGTAGTTGGTCTCTCTCCAACTATATGCTACTGGCGAATATATACTTTAAAAATTTTAAAGCGTTGCTTTCCTTTTTCTTTAAAAAAAAAATATGGCTGGAATTTTTGTGGAATTACTCTAATGGTGGCTTACTGTGTGAGTAAAAAAGATGATATTGGCAATTTCTTTACAATCTACTTGTTTTTGTCTGTGGGCCAAACCTGGAAAAATAACATCAAGTTTAGAAATGCAGTTCTAAATAAATTTATATTGTACGATAGGAATGAACACATTTTTATGCTTATCGTACTTTTGTTAGAAGTCTTCTGTCTGACAAAGAATATGTAAATTTTGAAAGCCCGACCCGAATGATTTTTTCATTTCATTTTGATTTATTTTAATTTTATTTTAGGTTTCAATAACTATTGTCATTTGAATATGAATTGGTGATTACTTGTCAAATAAAAAGTTAATTTCAGTGACAATAGGATATCTGTAAAATTTTAAATAGCTAATTTAATATCTCTTATTTCATTAAACTCCAGATACATGTAATATAACTCTTGTCTTTACTTTCAAATTACGGCACCAGATTATTGTTCGATAAACATGTGCTCGCAATCGATGGTGACTTGGTATATGTTTGTGATCTCAACTGACGTAGCTCAAACCTTGCTTAGGGAGTATGAGGTATTGAGGAATACTTACAAGCGACGTTGAGGATTCTTCTGTCCTCCATGTACTCGGATGGGTACTTGGGATTGACCGCTCTGCATGTTAGTTCCTTCCCGTCGTCCTCCCAGGATGGCCTCAAACTTAGTATTGACCGAGTTTTGTTACCAACCACGCTTTCCTTAAACAATAATATTTTATCAGGAATTTTCGAATAAAATAAAAATATTAATATGCTAAAAACTTAATTTGGATAACTTTGAACTTAAAATTTTCGCTTTATTTACTCTTTATAATATTAAGTTTGATCGTTTATTATCATTTTTTTGTTAATATAATGTACAAAATATTGTAATATTTTATAGTGTAAAGTTAGTGAATGTGTCAATCTTCAGCCTTAAATATCTTTACATTTTCTTTATTTGTTGAGCGCTTAATTTCAAAGTAAAAAAAAAACCTTACCTACAGAGCTCAGACAGCAAGGAGAGACACCAAAGTCTTTTACACAATTCTGAGTGAATTGTCTGAGTTCTGTAGGTAGAGCTCAGCAAAGAAAGAGTGTTTGAAAGCAAATACTCACATTTTTTATCTAATTATTCACCAAAAATATACTCTTTAAGCGTTGAGAGAGAATTTGTGAAATATATTATTTTATGACAGAGAACAATGAGACTAATTCATTCAGTTCTAAATCAACTTTATTTTTTTCTCTCTAAACCACACACACATGTTTGCACTAACAAATGACAATATTGTGTATATATATTTATATTATCACAACAGCTATTGCTATAGATGGATATTTTATATGTGATGAAGTCATAAAAAATATATAATTTCGTAAAACACGTCAGAAACGATAATATTCTAAACAAAAATTTTTATATAATTTATTGGAATTTTTACTAAAATCTCTTGGTGACATAAGTCCTTATACCTTATTAGGCACCTCGCTCTGTTCTCTAGCGAGCTGAGATGAGTGATTGGAAAGATTTCTGGGACTCATGGAAGGGGTAAACTCCTACAGCTCTGGGTAGTATTTTTAACTCAAAGCTTTGTTATGTTAGGTTAAGATTTGTTAGGTTGTTAGGTTAGTTAGAAATAAGCAAATAAGCTGAGAGTTAATGATAAGGTCTGCTCTGGTTCTTCCTAATTTCACTGGCTCTAGCTTGATTTATTAAAATTTTTGATAGATTTACATTTATTTTAGCTGTCATCTTTGCTAGTGCACAAATATCTTGCTTTTGCAGAGGAAAAATTACAGGAACATCTAATCATTGTAGAAAATGTAGAAAAGTGTTAGCTAATTAAGGGACATATGATATTCATCCGTAAGACCCATATCAGCTTCTCTTCGCTGGTTCACCTCCTTAAATAGGGGACTTTTTTGAGGAGCGTTCCCAAACAAGTTCCTGAAGTAAACATAAATAATTTAGGATAAGTAAACAATTTTTTGCTGTTAACATGAGATACGAGTAGTTTGTAGTTTAGTAAAACGATCTACGTTGTTCCTAGGCAGGTAGGGGGGTACTTAAGTAGTGGCTGATTAGGTTATTTGGCGCAGTTTTCATTGTGTTAATGCTGATAACCATAAAAAAGGATGCTCATATATTCCTTATACTTTTTTTTTTCGTGTAATTTTTAAGATCTACATTAATCGATGACATCGTTATCTACGATCAATATTTATCAGATATATTATCACTCTTAACAAAAAATAGTTACCTTTTAATAAATCGTACTTCACCCTAAAAGCTACAAGAATGTCTAATACAAACACATTAAAATACAATAAATAGTAACCTCATGAAATTCTTACAAGATGGTCTGTGATTTTCAACATCTAAAAATTAAATATTTACATTTTTGTAAACATGACTTAAATAACACTGAGGAACAATTTGAAACTCAATTTCTGTTGAGTTAGTTTTTTTAAGCTGTTTTCTAAAGAATGAGACATGTGGTTTCAAAACTGTTTTTATTTTTCATTTATCACGTCACGTTCTGTTTCTATGTGGGTGGAGCGCATGCTGGTCTAGACCTGCTTGTTTAGTTACGTCTGTTATAGAGTGGTGAAACTTTGTGTGTCGGTAAGCAGTATTTAGTATTTCGTTACGGAAGTGTACAGAAAAGTTTACTATAATAAATTGAATTACGTTCCACAGACTTATCTACTATCCTACCAGACCACTGTACTCTCCTGATTGCCTACACAGTGCGCCTATTTCACCATTGTATGTAGGCATAACATTCATTCAAGTTTTTCATGAAAATGCCAAAAATCAATTTTTGAAACGCCAGACAGTTTGCCACCTTTTCTACTGAGCTCACGTATTAACATTACTTTTCAGGATTATTAGCAACTTAGTTATAAATCCATGGAAAAAACAAATTTATATAATTTTTTATTTTGATTCTCCTTAGATTAGATTACTTTTTTATCTAATTATTTTTTTATGAATAAAACTTATGGAAACGATACAATGTAGAAGGGATTCCACATCCTTTTAAAATGGTCTAAAATATCTTAATAATTAAAGATCCGAGTAAAAATAGTTCATTATTATATATAATGAATGTAAAGCGTCAAATTTAACTAAAAGATACAGGTATTAAATATATACCACATTTTAAAAAATTGTGACTATTTTAAATTTAGAGAAAAATTTCAAATTTAAGAAATATTATGTCTTATTAGAGCGTAAAAGTCTATATTAAACTTCGCTTTTTCCTTAATTATTCGTAGGGAGTTGTGTAATATTACTAGAGAGAGAGAAATTCCAAAACAGGTTGATGACGCAGTAGATCTCCCTCCAACAACTAACTGATATTGGGGGCAGGGTTTGAGCCATAGGATTCATTCATTATTCTTAACAAGTGGACTCTGTATTCTTACCAAAACAGGTTGATGACGCAGTAGATCTCCCTCCAACAACTAACTGATATTGGGGGCAGGGTTTGAGCCATAGGATTCATTCATTATTCTTAACAAGTGGACTCTGTATTCTTACCAAAACAGGTTGATGACGCAGTAGATCTCCCTCCAACAACTAACTGATATTGGGGGCAGGGTTTGAGCCATAGGATTCATTCATTATTCTTAACAAGTGGACTCTGTATTCTTACCAAAACAGGTTGATGACGCAGTAGATCTCCCTCCAACAACTAACTGATATTGGGGGCAGGGTTTGAGCCATAGGATTCATTCATTATTCTTAACAAGTGGACTCTGTATTCTTACCAAAACAGGTTGATGACGCAGTAGATCTCCCTCCAACAACTAACTGATATTGGGGGCAGGGTTTGAGCCATAGGATTCATTCATTATTCTTAACAAGTGGACTCTGTATTCTTACCAAAACAGGTTGATGACGCAGTAGATCTCCCTCCAACAACTAACTGATATTGGGGGCAGGGTTTGAGCCATAGGATTCATTCATTATTCTTAACAAGTGGACTCTGTATTCTTACCAAAACAGGTTGATGACGCAGTAGATCTCCCTCCAACAACTAACTGATATTGGGGGCAGGGTTTGAGCCATAGGATTCATTCATTATTCTTAACAAGTGGACTCTGTATTCTTACCAAAACAGGTTGATGACGCAGTAGATCTCCCTCCAATAACCAGGTGATATTGGCGGCAGGGTTTGAGCCATAGGATTCACACACTATTTGCTTTATCCGTCCTGCAGATATCAACTCGTTCGCTGTCACTATTTCTACTTTTTCAGGTTTCACTACAACAAATTGAAATAACTTTTTACATGATACAGGAAAAAAATTAATTTTATGTTTTGTTAAAAAATATTTATCAGATATTCAATTTGTGATAAATATATATATTTTAAATTATTACAAATTATCTTGATTTTTATAAGCACAATTAATGATAACTGTTTACTTGACAAAGTTATTCTGATTATTCATAGTTTCTGACTGTATAAAACTGTTGTTTTTAATTTATGAAATATGGTAAATTTGGATCACCTAATGTGAAGTTTTTGGAACAATGGAATGAAATTCGGAGAGAACTTAAAAAAATTTATTTTCTTTCATTCTGAAAATTCTTATTCATATTAAATCACCTATTTTTATGATTTATAAGTACTATAATAATACTATTCTGAAAATATAGACTACTAATACTAATAATTGCCAACGAACACAAATCTACTATTCATAATGCTTTCCTCGATGAACTGTGATCACAATTATTCACAACTATTATGATGGAATTTGAATGAATACCATATTTAGTCTCTATTCATAGGAATTGAGCAATTTAGTCCGTCCAGTAGGGGTTGCCAGCAGTCATTGGGGCTGTAATTGACTTTGCTTAAACTGCATAAGGAAATGGTAGAGGGAATTTTAGAGGTAATTGGTGATTTTATTGATAAATTGATTTTTTGGATTTCGTTTTTGAATTTTATTATTGAGGTTTAGCATTTGATAATATATTTCTCCAGCATAAACTGTTTTTAGAATGAATTTGACTTTTTGATTAAATTTGATATTTTCACCCGGAACAGTTTTCTAGGGGAGGGTAGAGCGGGGTCTTTCTCTCATATTCTTTTGAAGCAAGAAAACAATCAACCAACAGTTGATGACATCATTTTCTCTCCCAATCAGTCAATTTCAATCTTTTTATATATA
>KZ808189.1:225520-238716 GCA_000696205.2 Oncopeltus fasciatus | reverse complement strand
TATATATATATATTTCTAGCCTTGAGTTAATAAGGAAGTAGTTTGTAATTAATTCAAGTGAAACTTCATAAAGTGATTGCGCCAGCTTGGAACTTGGAAATCAAAGCCTTTTTTTTTTCTATTATAGGTTAAAGAAGATTAGTTTGGGTAGAAAAAGAGAAAAAAAAGCTTTTATTGAGAGGGAGGTGTGTAATGAGTAAAGCTGGAGGAAAGCCTGGAAAAGTAGCAGGCTACCCCGAACTTCCCTAATTGAGGGAGGAAGGGGGAGACCAGACAGACATTTCCTAGGCAGGGCAACACCTCGGCCTAGTGTGGAAACTTTCCTTCCTCGCCCCTACCTGAGTGCGATCAGGTATCACCACAAAGCTTTCATCTAGAATGGCCGGCAAAGAAAAGTGCGGGGAAAAAGCTCAGTCAAATTCATATATTTATTCCTTAACTGAAATCTTTCAAAGAAATTTTGTATAACATAAACGTAATAAAATTGTATTTACATCTATTATATTCTATAAACTTGAATTGAATCATGCAATGTATACAATCCTTGTGTATAAGTCATAACCAGTTGTTTATCTCTTTTTGAATATGTATCTTGGTTTTGCTGCAGTCTTACTTATTTTTTTGGAAACAAAAGCGGACGTATTGGTTTTTCAAGAAAATAATAAGGAAAACTAGTGAAATCTATTTATTTATGAAGAAGATTAAGAAAAGTTGGCACAAATTCACTTTCGAAAACAATAAGAAAACTGCGTAGTTTACACAAAACATGCACACTATAACATCGGGCTTATTTTATAACGCATCAATTGCTAGGAATAAAGCAAGTTTCATCTGTCTTTTGAATTGAATATTAACGAATTTCACATTGCTTGGGGGAGTAACTTCATATTATATTCCGTGACTGAAATACGAAATATCATCTGAGAACTTTCTCTGTGATATACATATGATATCGCCGCCACCAGACACTGAAACTTATCTGATAATAGTAACAGCATGTCTTCGTGCAAGAGACGCGTGACGCATCCAAATATATTTGGAAGACACCCTCTAACGTCCCAATTGGAGTCAATATTGATAGCTTTTCTTAAATTTTTGTTTCCAGCCTTAATAAATAGTTCATGTTTAAAGAGTTCATGGGGAACAAGCATAGTCTCAAAAATAAATATCTATTGAAATGTTTACGTATTACGTTTCGAGCTCTTTAGATTAATCCTTTAGTTATAATCACACTTCAATTTATTTATACCCACATTTAAACTAAAAATAGAACATTATTACACATAATAAATCATACTATACACTTGAAAATTACTTATCAAATACATTTTATTTGCACGACTTAATCATGACGACAAGTATGAGGTAAATTATCAGTTTTATGATTGTTCAGGTTTTATATCTGCTGTTATGTATTTTTCTTACTCATTTGTCAATTTGTAGGTTTACAGTTGTATTTTAAAGTGATTTAAAATGGTAAAATTGCCGACCAATAGATCACCAATATAGACAAACATTCTAGGTTTTTGGAATAGCTTTTAAATTTTACATCATAATTGGCTATAATTAATGCTATTAATAATTATATTAATAAGAACATTATAATAATGTTCAAATTGCAGTTGGCCAACAACTGGTGGAAGCCGATGAGTACGAATAAGTGGGGACTATATTCAGCCGAGATGGCTAGATCGACCAGGAGTTCTTCATCGGATGAAGAAGGCCAACCGGGTGTTCTACCAGATTTACAAGAACTTATTTGGGAAGCAAGAGATCTAAAAAAAAAAACAACAAAAAACTGAGCATGTTTAAATCAGTATTCCTCCGTGTGCTACTCCATGGCGCAGAAAGCTGGAAACTCTTGGACAACAATGCCACCAGGATTACATCGGAGAGATGAAGTTCCTGAGGAGAGCTGGATGGAGAACCCAGAAGGGAGTGCATACGGAATGAGAGGATCAGGGACACCTTAGGAGTGCGGCATGTACGGGATGTCGTTGAAGAGCACCTACTCAAGTGGTATGGACACGTATGCCGGATGGGTGATGGCGGAGAGCCGGGTGGCTGATGGAGACAAGGCCGAGAGGTCTAGACTTACATATAACGTGTATGTGGAAAGGCTGGGTCGAGCTCCTCTCTGGCAGAAATGTAAAGGTTAGCCCAGGACAGAGACTCGTTCAGGAAATGGACCGAATTTACTCCACACTTAACAGCTTGAAGGAGATAAAGAAAGAAGAAAGAGATTTTTATTTTTTGTGGAGATTTCATTGCATACGTACTGATGAGTTCCCTTATTGATTTCCCCTACTTATTATCCAAACAACAGTATGCAGTCTCAATATCTTTCCAACATACGATAAAAATATTATATAATTTTCATTATTCCATAAACATTTGAAAACTGATAATGACTGCACAAAGCAAATCGCTATCTTTATGTAAAAAAATCCGTTACTGAACTTGTGGAATAATTTATTCATTAGGTTTATTTTGGAACATTTTTTTTCTTCAATTAAATCATATAGTTTATTGTACATATATATATATAATTGTACATATATTGAAAAAGTTGAGTAATAAGTTAAGTTGCATTTTATTGAAAATGATGATCACTGTAGTTTTGAAATTGGTTTTAACTGTGAATTTGAAAATTAATGGAATATATTTTTGAATAATTATGTTAAAAATATACTCCAATTTTCTTATTATTTCACTACAAATTATGTTCTTGAGNAAATAAGAAAGAACTTAGCGTGTACTTCACTTGATGGAGAAGCTGCCCAATGGCAGAACTCCTTAATCTCTATTTACAGGTTGTTTTTTTGTTGTTGTTTTTTTTCTTCATATTATTTCTTTTTTGTGAAGTGTTGGCAATGAGAAGGTCACGGGATCATTTCCTATTCAGGCGACGTGGTGGATTATCAGGATGGGTAATACTGGATAGAGTTTGGGCTAAAGGATTGGGATGCATGGAAAGGCCAGAGTGGAATTTATTAAAACGGGTTGTAATGATGTCCTTAACTAAAGGGATTTTGAGGTCACTGTGGAGTAAGGAGTTTGTGACGTAATAGGGTGCATCAACTATGATTCTTAGGATTTTGGATTGAAAGGACTGTATTCTTTGGATGTTGGAGGGTTTAGCAGTTCCCCACAGTTCGACTCCATACGTCCAGATAGGTCTCAGTAACGTCTTATAAATGGTAAGTTTGTTGGTCACAGTTAATGTTGACTTGCGGCTTAGCAGCTTGTAGAGTTGTCCAAGTCTCCTATTTAGTTCCTGTCTTTTGATTTTTGTATGTGTGTATTTTCAAATCATTACCCTTCCTTCAAGTAACTAATGCGTACAATTGTTTAGTAGCAACCACAGACATGGACTAACGGCTGCTGTATTCTACTCATGTAGACATCCTTGATAAAGACTTTATAAAATCCGAAGCATCAAAAAAAATGCAGTAATTTTATTTTTTAAAACCTGTGATCAATACCCACAGAGTCTATCACTTATAATTCCCAAGGGTTCTACCGAGTTTGAAAGAAATAATTGTTTTCATTTTAATATTCTTTGTGTAATTAAAATTATATATGAAGGATGTTTCAATGGTGGTTATTGTCAGAAGGACTGTTTTCCTTATGGATGTTTTAACTACCAAGCTTCGTCAAATTTTTTGTCATTACCTTGCTTCGAGAAATTTTTTCCTTTTATAAAGATGCTCCTCGCGGCTTTTGTCTTTGATATGAATAATCCAAATGATTAGTATGCCGACCTACTCGGGGTTAATTCTTTTACTTCCACTCCTTACACCACCTCAAACAAATTTTAAATGTTACCAAGAACCAAATGAAAAACATATCCTTTTCTAGCCCATCCTCGCATCGCAAAACTATAGAACGTAATATCAATGTTATCAAAATTTAATTGATTTCCCAATCTCTTGACACGACGCTAGGTATCTAATTTTATGTCTAATCTACAACTACTCCTCAATATTTATCACTTGCTATATAACTAAACCCATAAAAAAAGAAAGAGCTAAAATTGAAACTTCCTAATCTCTATACTCGCCTTAAAAACCTATACGTAGCTCCAAAATAAAGTCTACCTAAGAGATAACAAAATATCGTGTTCTGGACTAATTGTATGCCTTCATACGTTGGCCGAACTAAAATTAATCCGAGTACACCTATTAAACAGGACTAATACAGCGTTAATGATCGAGATACTAATGCTTCTACCTTCTCCCACGAAGCAATTAGCGAGAACCACTCTCCTGCTCTTGGCCGTCCTTCAGTTCATTGCTCAGAGCCCTTCCTTGATAGAAGGCTGATTTAGTAAAGTTTAGAGATTTGTTTGAGCTTCATCTCCATAGTATTAAAGAGGACAAAGATAACATATCTTCAGCGTTATCCAAAATGTCCAACGTGGTATCACGAAAACTCCGTTAAAACGCTGGGTTTACTGTCTTTTCGGCTCTTTGATCTACATCTGTCGGCATCCATTTCGCTTCCTTTGACCACCGCCACTAAAAGCAAATATTGAGACGTGCCCAAACCATTTACACGGGAACTTCTCTTGTCCAACGCTTTCCACTTCTACTGCTTTCTTCTAAAACGTTCTTCTAGGATTGCAGTTATTCCTTCCTCCGCCAAACATTAGGGTTACTCCAGTTTACGTGTAGTTTTCGAAGTAAAAAGTAAGAATTCTTCTTATTTTTAGCTACAAACTTCAAAATGTGTTATTCTAATTTTTTTTATATATATTTTTTTATGGTGTGTGTTAATAAAAATATGTTTCCATGTTTCTCATTTTCATTAACTTCAAATTTTAGCCGNTATATATATATATATATATATATATATATATATATATATATATATATATATATATATATATATATATATATATATATATATATATATATATATATATATATATATATATATATATATATATATATATATATATATATATATATATATATATATATATATATATATATATATATATATATATATATATATATATATATATATATATATATATATATATATATATATATATATATATATATATATATATATATATATATATATATATATATATATATATATATATATATATATATATATATATATATATATATATATATATATATATATATATATATATATATATATATATATATATATATATATATATATATATATATATATATATATATATATATATATATATATATATATATATATATATATATATATATATATATATATATATATATATATATATATATATATATATATATATATATATATATATATATATATATATATATATATATATATATATATATATATATATATATATATATATATATATATATATATATATATATATATATATATATATATATATATATATATATATATATATATATATATATATATATATATATATATATATATATATATATATATATATATATATATATATATATATATATATATATATATATATATATATATATATATATATATATATATATATATATATATATATAATATATGCATTGTCTGTACACGTTCTAGCAATGACAATTTTTGGAATTCAGAAATAATTTAAATTCAATAAGAATTGTCTGATATTAGTTTGAGGAGAAGAGGAGGGGTTTTAGAGAAAGGCCAAATTGAAAATTGTAAGTCTTCATTATTGTTAAATTTAACGTTGCACTCAATGGTCATTTTTACACAACAGCCAATAAAGTTTAGCAAAAAATGCATATAAATAAGGTTATTAAAAAAATGTGATTTTGGGGATTGTCCAATTCAAATTGCTTTTAAAATATAGAAGCAAAATATGAAATTAAGGCCATAAATTGCAAACTGTTGAAGATAACCATTTTAGTTGACACTAGATGTGTGGAAAGGGGCTCAGATCTATCTATTTCTAAAACTGTGCTTTATGTATAATAATCAGTTGCATTTTTCTTTACTTACTATTCATAATTTGTAAATAAATTATCAAAAAGTGTAAATCTCTTAAAATACTTTTTTAAAAGAAAGAAAACCTGCGTGAAGCTTAAAAACTCATTATATTCTATACATTTTTCCATAATACATACAGTAAACAAAATTTAGTTTTTATCTTAAGCCAGCTCCCTGTCCGACAACTGATTTTAGTCATTGACAATAAAAAAAGGTTGCAATAGAAGCTTCATTCCTGAATAACTAAATTCAACTTAAAAGTTAGTTATGAACTAACATTTATTTTTAAATCTGGGGACGCTACTTTCTATTACGGCACATTCGCTAAAAAAAGAGAAGAGTTTGGGGTACAGTTTTTTAAATTATGTAATTAAAAATTAATTTTCATATTTGAAGCAGCATTATATTCTACAGACTTACGATATATTTGAATGACTAGTGTGGTTGTGATTGGGGTGGAAGTTTCAGTGGTTTTGGCGGTGCACGAGAGTCGCCGTCCGTGTAGATGTCTGTTCACACTGGCGAGATGTAATCTGGTGCTTTGAGTACCGTCAGCTGACTCTTTCGACCGACTTTCCAACATCTTGTCTTCCAACCACCAGGTCACCTTCGGCTTCGGCTCTCCTAAAATACCCCAATTAATAACAATCTCTTTTTCTAGCCAACAATGCTAATTAAATATTGCTTAATAATTGTATACAGGCAATTAAAATTACATAATGTTTCATCTTAAACATTAAATTGAATATTGAAAAATATTAAATAACATAAATAAACATTTTTTTCAAATAATTAAATAAAATTAAATGAAAATATAAATAAAAATAAATAAATGTATATATATTATATATATGCGTGTGTGCGTAATAAATAATATCTATTAATTCATGGTCCGGCAAGGGTAAGATTACTCCGATCACTTCCCTGTGAAAGAACGTGTTCCACTGGGCAGTGTGCTTGGGCCTAAAAGTAAGCGGAACAGTAATGGGGCGGACTTGCTCAGAGGCTTGTCTCGGGAAGCTGTACCAGCACCCCATGGCCGGTCTTTGAGCTGCTGGACGGACTTCGGAGGTCTGCCGATGGATGGCACCTCTGTTCTGTCAGAGGATACTGTAGAGACAGTCTCCGAGCAGGCCTGTGCGGTTCTACTCGTCCATATTTCTAGGTACAGTAACTTAGTGGAAATTATCAGCGTGAACTAAAAGTAAGCGGAACAGTAATGGGGCAGACTTGCTCAGAGGCCTGTCTCGGGAAGCTGTAAAAGCACCCCATGGCCGGATCTTCTAACTGCTGGACGGACTTCTGTGGTCTGCCGATGGATGGTGCCACTGTTTTGTCAGAGGATATTTTAGAGACAGTCTCCCAGCGAGCCTGTGCGGTTCTACTCGTCTATATTTCTAGGTACAGTAACTTAGAGGAAATTCTCAGCGTGAACTAAAAGTAAGCGGAACAGTAATGGGGCGGACTTGCTCAGAGGCATGTCTCGGGAAGCTGTACCAGCACCCCCATGACCAGATCTTCGAGCTGCTGGACGGACTTCGGTGGTCTGCCGATGGATGGTGCCACTGTTCTGTCAGAGGACGCTGTAGAGACAGTCTCCGAGCAGGCCTGTGCGGTTCTACTCGTCTATATTTCTAGGTACAGTAACTTAGTGGAAATTCTCAGCGTGAACTAAAAGTAAGCGGAACAGTAATGGGGCAGACTTGCTCAGAGGCCTGTCTCGGGAAGCTGTACCAGCACCCCCATGGCCAGTCTTCGAGCTGCTGAACGGACTTCGGTGGTCTGCCGATGGATGGCACCTCTGTTCTGTCAGAGGATACTGTAGAGACAGTCTCCCAGCGGGCCTGTGAGGTTCTACTCGTCCATATTTCTAGGTACAGTAACTTAGAGGAAATTCTCAGCGTGAAATGGGGCGGACTTGCTCAGAGGCCTGTCTCGGGAAGCTGTACCAGCACCCCCATGACCAGATCTTCGAGCTGCTGGACGGACTTCGGTGGTCTGCCGATGGATGGTGCCACTGTTCTGTCAGAGGACGCTGTAGAGACAGTCTCCCAGCGGGCCTGTGCGGTTCTACTCGTCTATATTTCTAGGTACAGTAACTTAGTGGAAATTCTCAGCGTGAACTAAAAGTAAGCGGAACAGTAATGGGGGGACTTGCTCAGAGGGTTGTCTCGGGAAGCTGTACCAATACCCCCATGGCCAGTCTTCGAGCTGCTGGACGGACTTCGGTGGTCTGCCGATGGATGGTGCCACTGTTGTTAGGGTATGGTGCAGACATCTAAAGTTGTCTTATGCACATCCGTTGTGTATTTTGGATAGCCTATATTTGTAATAATTATTTATTATTTAATTTTATCATTTATTTTTGTGAAATATAAGCATTTTCATTACAAAAATTAAAATTCGTAGAATACAAGCCTAAAATATTTGTGAAAATAGCGATTGACATAGAATTCGAATATATAACAGTCAACCTAATTTATAATTTATATACACATATAAAACTGCAAATGTAATCTCATACAATATTGTAAAAAGTTTGCAGTACATCTTGTAAGAGGAACAAAACTTTAAAATAATATCTCAAATATTTTCGTTTAGTCATTTAATTTATGCAAGATTATTAAACCCATTGCTATCGGTAATATCTGGACTTTACTATTGTTTATCATTATTCGTCTTAAAAGATATATTTAGGAGCGTTGTGTGGATCTACTAAATAAGTGTATTGTTGTATACTTCCTCCGTACCAAAACATATTATTTTATATGTTTATGTTAACATATATTGTGATGTCTATAACCCCTCGTGTTCTAACTTCGGGACACAGTCGACTGCCTCTTCATGTTCTTATTGACTGACCGAGAATAATATCATTTAGAATTGCTACATTTTTTTCACTATCATATAATTGATAAACGAATCAACAAATAAATAATAAAGAAATATGCTGAAAATTTCCACTTTTGTTCAGACCTATTAGCCTACAATCTTACTCAGATTCAATATTTTTGTACTCTATTCTTACCTCGAACAACCATGCAGAGTAAATGGATATCGTGACCGACGAGATATGGTCCAGCCACTTGCCTCAGTTCGGTACCTTCATCTCCACTTAAGATTTGCGGTTCTGTTGGGGGTGCTGAAAAATAATACGTAACTTACTGTCCAAATATAATGTACATATAAATAATAAACTAACAACATTGATTAATTCTAAAAATATTCTTAATTTTTTTAGTTTGTATTTTGAAAATCTTAACGGGTTTAATTTTCGTAAGAAAAAATCTGTCATTTATAAACTGCGATAACTAAGCGAATTATTCAGCATCATATTTAATGAATACTTGTATTTTATCTTCCCATGCCTTATAATACCCACACCATTAAAACCTTATTTTGTGTCAATAAACAAATCTGTGTTTATATATAAACTTACATATATAAGAAAAAAGAAAAATACTGTGTAAACAATTTGGAAAGGGCACATAATCCGTCTATCAACCTATGTGCGCATTCCAAATTGTTTTTAGTATATTTTTATTTTTTCTTATAAATGTCCGGTTTTAGTCTAAATACTCATATATTTAGATTGTAGATTACACACACTATATTGTTTTATTCATCCCTTTTCTATTAAGTATAATAAAAAAAGAATGAAATAAAAAAAATATTTCATTTTTATTTTTTATTCGCACCTGTTTTATATTTTGTTTTGTATGTTTCTTTTGCTACTCAGCCCAGAAGAAGGCCGCAACGGTAGCAATAATAAAATTTTTTATTTAAACAATGCATAGCTCGTTTTTCAACTTAAAAATAATTATTATAATTTATGTTTTATTTTTAAAAAAATTGGTTTTATGCTCAAAAGCGAACTTAAAACACAACATTTGACTAAAAATATATTTGAAGTTTAGCAGTCGTATTTATTATTAGACACAACGTATCTCAGCAGGGGATATTTAAATTTTACATTTTATTTTATATTCAGAATAGCTGAAACATTTGGAGTTGGATTTAAGAGACATTGCAATTTCAAAGATATGTAATAAATATTACAGCAGGAAATTTACAAAGTTTAAGCAGTTCATGCGCGAAAAACCCTGAGTTGGAGAAGAGGGAAACTCGTCTTCTTCATCATTAGTTAATGAAAAAAAAATTCACGTAAAATATTATTTTGTAATGTTTATGTTTAATAAAATTATAATGGGGAAATATTTAAAATGTCCAGACAAGGAGGAGTAGGGGCTGAGGGTAGAAGGCTAGAGATTAGTTCTAAGCGAATAGTGAATGCACGTGCTACTTATCCACTTCAGCTTATGAGCTAATAATGATTAGCGATTCTAAAATTTAAAAAAATGCCATCACAATCAAATTTTAGGTACAAATTGCCAAATTAACTCAGAATATGGGTGCTATGAATGTTTAGGTAGGGATAGCTGCATGTAGATACACCCTCCCTCCATGGTCCATGTAGTTAAATAGGAGGTAGAAAACAAACAAAAATAATCACTCAGTAATTATATCATGAAACCATAAACATAGGACACATAAGAAAATCTAGTTCTACCCATTATCCTTACACAACTTTTCCCCTAACGAAACTTATTTGAAATATCAACAACACATTTTGAGGATTATTATAATTTGAATATTTACACCATTTTAACTAATTTTTGAAGTTTATTTTAATTATGAAATATGTTTTAAGCATTATTAAAAATTATTATTTATTTTATCCTATTAAAAAAAATGTTAATCTTGATATAAAATTCATCAAGCTTATATTTATTTTTAATTCATTCGCCCCAATAGTCATGAACCATGGAGTTAAATGTCTATTTAACTTTTTTTTTTGTAAAATGGAACATTAAATAACGGTATA
Organism: Oncopeltus fasciatus; assembly: GCA_000696205.2. NCBI lineage: Eukaryota > Metazoa > Arthropoda > Insecta > Hemiptera > Lygaeidae > Oncopeltus > Oncopeltus fasciatus. The sequence continues at coordinate 227,849 of KZ808189.1, read as the reverse complement.
ATAAGTAGATCAGATAATAATAATAAATTTAAAATTAATTATATAATTTTAAGCAAACATGACCCCCCACTCCACATGAAAGTGTTGTCAAAGTAAAATAATTCCATTGATCTCAAGCTATTACTAAGCAGCTAAATTTTGCGCACAATTGTGCACCAATAAACGAAAAACATGAAAATGATTTTAATCGACTCTTGGTTTCTGCATTCTGGAAAAAACCACAATGTTTATATTCAATTATACCGCAGGGCAAACAGTTTAGCCGGTATATTATTAAAATGGTAGGAAATATGAATATTCAGTAGCGCCTAACTTTTTGCCCTGTATTTACCAGTCACGCGAACACGTGGTGATATGAAAGGTTCCTAGGAAAACATTAATGGCAAATTTATTCAAAATCTTTGAAGCTGTATTCGATCTTAAGTCTACAATAAAACAGTTTTATATATTAGTTTTTAGATTATATACAAAGCATACATTTCCAAGGAAAGTTCTTGTATAATTATATAAGTATAGGCGTCAGAAGCCGATTGCCCAGTGCCTTAAAAGTTTCATTTGAAACTTGGTTCACACTAAAAATAACAAATCATTAGTTTTAACCCATAAGCAACAGTAATACGAAATAAGAAAGGTAAAGTTTATACCAATTTTAAGTGCAAGGGAGTAGAATAAAAATCTAACTGTCCCAGCCAGGATTCGAACCTGGACTCCTGCTATTCGGGCCGGTGCATTTTCCATTTATGCTACCGAGACAAGTCTGATAAGATATTAAATTCCCTGCACTAGTAAAGTTTAAACGTTCTTTACACTTAAGCATACATACATACTTGGGCGAGTTAAACTCCTCTTACGAGATTGTAATAGCTCTGCTAATTTCACTAATTATGTGGGACATCTGACTGATGCTTTACCAGAACGTTTTTTTTATTATTAATTTTTTTTTCTTAAGGATACACGTCAGAATATAAAACTATATCTTCATTCTAAATTTAACAAATTAGTCTCACCTCTCTAATACGAAGTAAAACTTATTCTAATTCCTACACCTATACCAATCTCCTGATGTGCCATTATTAAATCTATTCGTTCTACATGATATACTCTTTTCTGGTGCACATACAAAGAAGGGGTATTTTTATATGTTACTTCTAAAGATTAAATCACACAAAATACCAAAATGTAATAAAACTACATAATATATAATATAGGCATGCAAATATAAATTTCTTTATTTTCTTTATAAAAAAATTCTTAATTTTGTTATAGATTTTTACATCCTAAAGCCAAAAATACACCAATCAAATTCTATCTGTTCTATTTTTTGCATAACTGAAGTTGTTTTTTATATATTGTTAAATAAAATGTATGATTTATTTACTATAAAGAATGGAGTTTTTATAGATCCAACATTAGAAAACTTTTACCCGACGACTTCTTTTTAAAAACTATGAATGAGGAGGAAAAAGAAGCTTGGGGATCATTCAATAATGTAGTATTAAGACCTTTAAAAATCACAACAAAATCGTCGAGCATCGTATGCTGGCAGCTTTACTCAAGAATGCAAGATGAGCATATGGTTCATTTTTACACAACCAAATGGAGTATTTCCTAAAAACCTTGGGACCTTGCAGGAGGAACAGTGTGAATAGTTTCCGAACAGTGTAAACAGGTATCGAGATAAGGTGCCAAGGACGATTGAATGTCCATGTACTTGCGGACTAGTGTTGAATGACTAAGAGGGACACCAAGTATGTAAAGTATAGGCTAACTGTTGTATTCTATTGGAAGGGGCCTATGTAGTACTCACTGATAAGAGTTAGGTTGACACGGAAGTTGCGAGTCGGTGAGTTGAGGAAGTCCACTCGACAACGGAATATACCCTGGTCTTCAGCTTTCACCCTGGAGACTCTCAGTCTAGCTGGGGGACCTCGATTGAAGTTGCTTCTTCCACCAAGATCTGAGCCAAGAGCAGCATGTGCCTGGTCTAGTCCGCCGTAACGCCCATCAACGCTGCAAACCAATAAAAACATATAAATGTACGGGTATAGGTGTATACAAACATATGGTATATATACACTGCCGGACAAAATTAAAGGATACCTTCAATATTTTGAAATTACTGAACTGTATAGGGTATTTTTGAAAATATTCTTTTTTCTTTGGAAGTCACACTTTATTATAAGGGTAATAAAAAATAAAAAATTATTTTCTAGAAATTTTTAATAGGAAAACAAATCAAAAAATAAAAATGTCCTACAGTCTCAAAATGAAAAAGTAAATCTTTGAAATGAAATGAAATAACAAAACTGAATAAAAAGGAAGAATTCGA
>KZ808189.1:204014-216195 GCA_000696205.2 Oncopeltus fasciatus | reverse complement strand
TCTAAAACTAGGAGTTATCTATATATGCCATATTAACTTCACGAACAGTATAGTAAAACCTTGAGACAATTTTAAATTAAATTTTTTGTTTACAGAGAAAAGACTTGTGTCAAGAGCTGCTATGAATTACATCAATTTTTAATATGAAAGTAATAGAATAAATTTTCTTTCCCATATTGTGGGAATTCGTTAATTTTATAATTACTATTATAAATAGTAAATATATGAATCAATCTCAGAGCTCATTAAGTCTTTAAATGTTAAAGTTTAGATATTTCTAGAAAATTTTACAAACCAATCCATCAAATATAATAATAATTTAACAAGAGAGTATAATTATAATTATTATATTATTTGACTAAATTGTTACAAAAAACAAAAAAATATTTTAAAACTATGAATGTTTAGTAAAACTTAATTAAATAATAAATGAAAGTATTGTTATTATGCTTAAAGCTTGTGCATTTTATAGTTATTATTGCATTAAATTTCTTGTTGGTCCTGTTACGAAGTAACGAAGTCGTTGTTGTTCTTAAGTAGTTAATTACTATAAAGTGAAAAAAATATATAATTCTCTAATATTCAGTAATAATATTTAAATTGTACTTTATGGGAAAGCGAATTTTCACATTTGTCTCAGAACTTGTTTCTACTAAAAAATAATAAATTTATAATAATAGGAGATTTGAGTTCTAGAATTGGGCTCTCTCAAAAGTTAACATAGTACCAAATATATACATCAATAAATTATAATTTGCACCTATTGTTTAATATAAATATTTATGTCATTTAAAAAATAAAGAAGATTATAAGATTATGAAATTTGATCTTTCTCGAAACCTCTATCTCATCTTATTTCAAACAAAAATAATTCAATCAATAATTATAAAAATCCTAAATACCAAATTTGGTTTTTATACAAAAAATTCACATCCAAAAGTTAAATCTCAAAAGTTACCGAGATAGGTGAATAATATTAATTCTATTGCTAATAATCTTAATCAAAATTCTAAAGATAAAATAATAAACATTAATGGCATCCCATTACTAGTGTTGCTAGATGATTATAACCGAGTTGTTCTAAACGGAGGATCAACAGAAGATTTTGTGGGGAATCCTACATATATTGGTTACTCATCAAGGTCTGTTATTGGCTGTTGACAATACATTAGCAAAGGACATATTACGTGTAATATCATCATTTAATGTAGACTGTCAAACTATTTCTGATCACCAACCCCTGAATCTTATCACAAATAACCAGAAAACCTCCTGGTATTTCTCCCTTATTGCACTAATAAACCGTTAACAACAAAACATAATACTCTATCAAAAAGAATATTATACTTACTGGAAATTAAGTCGAACGAAATGGAAGCTATTAAAAATGTTTCATTGGAAGACAAGTGAAAGGGTTCAACTAATGACCTGGAACGAGTACTTGATGTCCTGTTTTTAAGTTTTATCTTGAGCCTTAAAAGAACAAAGACTGATAACAATTTTAGGTATCTTGTAGGATTTAACAGTTTGCCCTCCTTTTTACTGTCAATATTGAATTGGAAGTCCAAATTAACAATATCTACGTGTATTGTGTATGTAAATATAGTGATGTTAGTTTGAGTTAACACATCCACGTGATCGTTAAAATAATATTAACAGATTAAATACAATTTTATTGATATATTCTAAATTTTTACCAATTATTAATTAACTGAAGAAAAACTGTTTTATATTAATTATAATACAGGTTATGTTTTAATAATATGTACCAACATTATTTACATATAATTTTGTTTAAAAAGAATAATTTTTGTAATTATTCACTACTAATTTTTTTTAATCACATATAAAACTTGAATCATGATTATACCGGCCCTTCAATCTGATCGATGCTCCTGAGTTCGAACCCCGCCCTGGGCACATTTGATCGATAAATGTTGATCAAAGTTCGCCCAGAGCTATGGGTGTTTTTATTAAGGCTAACTTTAGAAAGCCACTCCCTAATGTTAAAATGGAGGTTATATTTTAAAATAATAATTCTTTCATTTAATTAGAAGCTGGTCGGCCACCACTCGTTACACGTCTTTATTTATTTACTTTTCTATAATCCTTTCCCAGTAAACATATTGTTCCTGAAAAAATGTATACTGTTATAAGAAATATTCATAGAATTAACTTTTTCACAAGAGAGTTCGTAGATCTATCATTTCACATGGTGTAGCAAAAGTGCGATGGATTGTCAATCATGCTTGGTAGAGCAGTCGGTCAAAAACAAGCTCTTGGTTCTAATGTTTACACCTGTACTGGTGAAGTGGAAAGAAATAAAATCAAAATTTCCTCATGGGATCAAAGCGATGGACAGAAAACATATTATAATTAACGCATCACCGACCAGTGGTTTGCTCTCTCTGTGTTTGTAACAAAAAGGTGGCTTCAATCTTTTTACCAAGTTTGGTGAGTGCTGGTGACCTTTGTTACCGTGGGAACAGTGGGACCATTAAGCTCATGAAAACTGCTACAAACGATGTCTGTCAACACGAGTTTGGGCGCTCAGAAACGGACATTTGAATTTGGTTGTTGATGATCACTTTTATGGTACGAACAAAAAATGCCATATGCAATATTAGTTTGATAAAAGGGTTCGCTTCATAAATAATTTTATAAAATCATTCTCATAAAAGCAACATAATGAACCAACATTAATGAATGACGACTTACATTTTTTGTCTTCGACACAATAAAACAATAAGTGTTAGCAAAAATAATGTCAAATTTCATCTAATTCTTCATTGAATTTCACGAAATTGCTTCATTGAATTTCATTGGCTTCATTGCCTTTGCAGACTTTCACTTCAGGAAAGAAAAGTAATATATGAATAACAATAAAATATTGGTATAACAAGGTCTATCAAAAGGCAGTAGCGTAAACCGAACGAATTTCTTTTGGTATTTTAAGATAATTAACAAATAAATTATGTACGTTTTTCAATTGTAAATATTTTATTTGGTTGTGGTTTTTATCCCACGTAAATTTTAAACAATTAATGAGAGGAAATAGAATAAAAAATCTAACTGTCCCAGCCAGGAACAGTTAGATTTTTTATTCTATTCCCTCTCATTAATTGTTTAAAAGTAGTATCNTATAAAGAGCAAATTAAATAAAGTAAATGACGAGAGTCGACAAATAGCTTGACAATGTCAGCTCCTTTGAGTGTAAGACGAAGTTCTTGTCTTTCTCGTAGGTTAGACTCTCGCCAATATAGGTGGAATTGAATGAGATACCTGGCGCGTCCTGGTAGCACAATTGGCAAGTGCACCGGCCCGGATAGCAGGAGATCCAGGTTCGGTTCCTGGCTGGGACAGTTAGATTTTTTTTTTTCTATTCCCTCTCATTAATTGTTTTTCAATTGTGTTTGATCCGCCCGGATAGTAGGGGACCCGGGTTCGATCCCTGGCTGAGGTAAAGTTTTTTTTTCTAGCTCCATGTACGATTTAAACAAACAAATATATTTTCCCGTATTTTTTTATTGTCTCAATAGCAATGAAGATACTGTTTTTGCAACTATTACTTCTCTAACCATTGCTCCACTTAGTCCTGTTACAACAACGGAAACGTTGCATATTGAATATATTGAACTCAATAATTCTTAATAATAATATTAATCTATTTACTGTCCAATAAAGAAAATATATTATTATGAGTTTCATAATTGCATGATTATTTAAAATTTCATCTCTCCTCACGTCTTCCTTATACTTTGAAAGTAAGAAATATCCCCATATAATACCGTTCTCCTGATGTTACCCTGAGACAAAATATTGGACTATTAAAATAAATCGATAGTTATTGATGGCCTGGAATATAAATCCTAATTTCCTGACATCTTACAGTCTTAGACTGAGATTTAAGCGGAGAGATTAGTCAGGGATTCGGTCTTGGAAACTGAAGAATTAAAATTGATTTGTTAACAACAAAAAAAAAAGTCTTTATTTTAGCTACTGATTTTAGTTGTAGTATTTAATCCCATGTTAATTCTATACAAGAAATGAGAGGGAATAGAATACAATTTTTCAAAAAATAATAAAAGAAAGATTTTTTAAATTCTATTCCCTTCTATTTCTAGAATAAAATTAACGTGGGATTAAATAAAACAACTAAAATCAGTATTTAAAGAAGAAATGTAGGAAATAGCCCCGTCGAGCAGACGATATATTCGTCTTACCCGGGGGTATAGACTCGGACTAAAGTGCGGGGACTAGTAGAAATTATCTAGCTAGCCTCGGTGGTGTAGAGGTTAGCATACTTGCCCAGAAAGCAAGAGACCCGGATTCGAGTCCCGGCTGAGGTAGTAAGATTTTTTTATTCTATTCCCTTGCATATTTTGTTTTTATTTTAGCGTTTTGACCTAAATTTCAGGCATTCATCATTGCCTTAGCAGTTGAAATCTAGTCATGATTTATTTATCGTAGAGCAGGAGTTCTCTCTCCCCCCATCACATCATTTGCCCTGATGAAGGTTTGTAGTTTAGGCCGAAATGCTAAAAAAATACTTTTTTTTTTTGTTTACAAATGAGTTTTAATTCTTCAGTTCCCAAGACCGAATCCCTGACTAACCTCTCATCATAAAGTTTGACAGTCAACTAGTTCAAAAAAAAAAAAAAAAAAGAAAAAGAAAAAAAGAAAAGAGATTAATCTTTACTAATATATTAATGAAATTTAATGAAGTATGTTTGTGGCAATTCTATGGCTTAATTGAATACCCAATGCATATCATAAGCTGATTTTTTTTTTCATTTTACTTATTTGTACTTTCCCAGGAATATAAATGCTACTTTCTCAATGAGGTTTTGATGAGTATTATTAGTAAAATTCTTGCATTTCAAAAAACAGTGCTTATTAAAAGATTATCCTGATGCCCTAATTCCAATTCAGCCCCTACAAGTTGTGTATTTTTTTATTTTAATAATATTAAGGTAATAAGCTAAAAAAAAAAAAAATAATAATAAGAGAAAGAATAAGTTTATATGGTTCGGTGTAAAAGTTGAGGATAATAATATAAATTCAATATTTTCATAGAGGAGAGTAATTTTTATAGATATAGATTACGAATAATTTATAAGTAAGATAAAATGATGTTTCTTTTTTTTAAATATTTGTGAGCTTCTCAAGGAAGGAAGTTTCACAGCCCCTAGATGCCACGATATATTTGGAAGAACTCAGATCCCTAGGCATGAAGCCAATTGCCCAAACAGTCGTGGATTCAGCGGTTCGGCTGTACATATACGGACGGCATTGGGCAAAAACGACCTGCAAACAGATTGAGGGGAGAATTAGGTTTGAGAACGGGCTTGGAGGGCGAGGTTTGATCAGAAGCGATAGAGCAATTACCATGAGCAAATACACCATCAGCTGGTAAAGGAGCCCCTTTGCTGGGGCAAGCCCACGACTAATAAAATCCGCCATAATCCTAAATACTTCCCAGCTTACAAATAACCACCAAGAGGCAACATTGGTCAGAAACCATCCTTATTGGCAATTTCATTTTTTTCAATTAGAGTTGCATTATTTGTATTTTTCGAAAGTATTAGACTGTTAAACGTGTCTATTTGTATAAATAGAAATTAAACTAAATTTATGTACAAATCTGTTTTCATAAAACTCGTTCGCCGAACCTGTTAAAAAGTCTGAAAATCTTAAATCATTGGCTTTAAAAGAAGAGTTTTATTGACCGTAGATATTATTATTAGATGATTTTAGTTGGGATTCAGTCAAGGTAGATCCAAAAAAAAAAAAAAAAAATACAAATTTAAAAAAAGTGTATTTTTTAAAAAGATTATCTGCCAACGTTTCGGCTTACATTGTAAGCCATGCAGCCCTGAAGATGGCTTACAATGTAAGCCAAAACTTTGGCAGATAATCTTTTAAAAAAAATTCACAATTTTTTTAATTTGTATTTTTTTTGGATCTACCTTGACCGAACCCCAACTAAAATCATCTAATAATTAATTCATTGGCGTTTAACTTAACTGGGTCCTATAATATTTTTTCGCATATATTTTGATTCTACCTATTTATTGACATGAATTGTTATGAATTTTCTTTTTATCTTGCGTTTACGATTGGAGCGCAGAACAGTGAAATACACCGTATTGGTTACACAGCTTGCGCCTAACTGATTTGAGCACCTTTAGACAGTGTTTTTTTTTTTAAATAATAATTTTCTTATACACTAGTTGGCTAATGGTAGTACATTTGAATACAAATCTGTCTAGAATACTATGTATGTTTAGTTAGATCTATTTTCCTTCAAGTAATGTGTATGCCAATTTATTTATTTTTCTCTACATTTCTCTTATATAATTATTTATTATTTTCTGCATTAATACAATTTTTTCCTTATAAATTCTTGAACAAATAAACTAAAATGTTAAATCCAGAGTTTCTGGAAGGCCAAAGGGCTCAGAATTAATGCTCAAAAGTAAAAGTTGATTTCTTTCTGCTTATAATGATCTAGATGATTCCTAGTCTAATCCTAGCAACACTCAGCCCTAATTGGTACGATTATTTATCAAATGGCAGTATGTTCATCTAGGAAACACGGGCAGCTAGAATGAAGTGCTGACCACACGCGTTTTAGAATGTGTCGAGGGCCGAGAATAAAGAGGCCTTTAACACGATTTTCCCATCACAGTCTATATATATATATATATATATATATATANTATATATATATATATGTATATGACTAAACCCGTAACATGGAATAATTAACTAAGAAAAATTTATGGAAAGTTAAATTAGATGTCATCTACTGGCCGGTATCGGACATTATCGTTCTCGTGCTCAGTAAATAATGACTTGAAAAAGCAAAAGAACTTTTCATTGATACTTGGAATGGTGCACATACGAAAATTAGCGGTTATAAGAGACAGAACTTACTCCTCATGATTTCATTCATATTTCATTAATAATTTTGAGCAAGGCACAAATAGCCTTATTATTATATTACGAATGAACACTCCTAAGCATTTGCTTGTAATGACTGACTGGATTCCTGATGTGCTCCTGAAAACACCCAGCCCTAAATAAATACCATTCGTTGTTGAATAGAAATAATTAGGTGCACATAATGGGGCAGTGAAGTAAGTGCAGTCATGTTATAATGACCGCACACATTTTTTCTCTCACACTCTGCGCACACTCTTAACACATTTGTAAAATGTATCTCCCTCCCTGGACCTCTATAGGTTTTTTTAAAAAATAAATGATACAATTTTAAAAAGGCACAATTTAAAAACCGGTTAAATTCAATTTTGCTTCAATAGTGAAAGGATTATAAAAGGTCGTCCATATATACTGTATATTCCAGTAAACTGACTCAATCCTGGGAAGTATATACATTCTCAACTGGAACTGATGTATTAATGGGGTGTCACTCACATGGGAAGGTTCTATTTTGAATCGATGAATGGCTTCAGTTCCACTCATCCCACTTTGTGTGAGATACTCCAGTTAATGCGTGGGGGACAGTTTGCCCAGAAATAAACACCTAACTGCTAACAAAAAATAGATATGATTTCGCCCCGGTCTACATTACACCTTCTATCAATTCTTCACAAGTAATAAGGAATGATAATTAATAATAATACAGGAAGTATGCCACATATCACAAAGGGATATTTCTTGCCCTTGTTCAGAGAGACTTCGTTCTCCATGAAAAATGGTTTTAGAATTGTTTTGACCTGATGATTTTGAATGTTAGATTGGTGGTCACATCTTCAGGCTTATTTCTGCTGAGGTTCATGTTTATTTAATAAGTATTCTCTATAAAGTCCATGAACAGTTACCTACTAAATTTCATTATTTAGTTTGATGATGATAGCAGCGTTCATTATTAAAGCAATGTTCTAATAAGCGTTGGGTAAAAATAAACTCTTCTTTTTTGTATAGGATTTCATGTATTTATTTACAAATAATATATTCTAATATTATATAATTAAGTGAAATAATTGTTTTAGTTATTGTTCTCTTGAAACTTCAGGAACTGTTAAGTCGCTTCGAATGTACCTCAACCCCTAAACATTAGTTTTTAGTCAATTAATGAGAGGGAATAGAATAAAAAAAATCTATCTGTCCCAGCCAGGAATCGAACCTGGATCTCCTGCTATCCGGGCCGGTGCACTTGCCAGTTATGCTACCAGGACTATTAGTTTTTAGTGAAGTGTAAAGGCTTATTTTTGGGTCATCGAATTTTTGTGGTTATTTTAGCCCTTGAGTTTAAGAAACAAGGACACGAAGAAAAATAAGTTAAAATTTTTTAATAAATCGATTTTAGAGCTTATATATCATAGCTCTCAAAGAATTCGGAGTTAATGTTCTTTCACACGCCTTATAAGAGCTGCCTTACAAAGTGCGTTCTAAAAATGAATCGGTGAAACCTTTGGGCGGCGAGTTAATGGACGGGGTTGAACACAATACTTATTCTGTCGCTTAGACATTATTTTCTTCACAAAAGTTAGAGAGGATTGTGAGAAAGTGCTGTTACTTCAATTTTAGATTCTTACAATGTTTCCTTCTAAAAGTTATCATTGAAAGCACTTTCTTAATTTAGAAAAAACTTGATTGATGATTATTTACTTTACCAGGATTAGCCTACTTAGCTCGAAAACATTCACAGAATAGGTTCATGAAATAAGAGAATCCTCTTTTTTTTTGTGCGTCTTCTCTATGTTGAAACATTTTTCACTGGGCCGCAAATGGGTCATAGTATGATGATTTGTATGCATCACAATTCAATCTAAAATTTTGGGAGGCGGTATGCATTATTATTTATACTCATGAGAAATACTGCCTAGACAGAGAGACTAGCTTCTTTGTCTGTTATGTTAAAATTGAAAACAGTTTTATATTTATTAATCCCACTTGTAGCCCTTAAAAAGGAAATATTAATACCACTTGAACCTGTTGGTCTTAATAACTCCAGTATTCTTATTTATAGGCTAAAGAAGAAAAAAACTAGAGAAGGAATGTTCTATTAAAAAGAGAGAAAAACAATTGCTTTACTACCGTAAAATTACTTAAATAAAAATAGTTTCAATGCCATTATAAGTCACTCTATTCGGGTCTGTAATTTCTTCAATTTAGTATGTTGTGATAAAGATTGATTTTAGCCATTAAATGTACAGTAACTGTAAACGTTGCAGCTTTTAAATTTCTACCAAATTTCTACCAATATCACGGAATATGTGTTTAGTATCCGTTCAAGATTCAATTATTTGTGATGTATCATAATCACAAAAAGGTGCAAGCAAATCTGCATTGATTATTATAATCAGATGTAGATTAGTGCAAGTAGTGGCCATGGTGATGATGCCTTTTGGATATTTACAATTAAGAGTGAGCATAAATATTTGGATCATTACAGACAAAACTTCAAACGAATTACATATTCTGATAGACTAATCACATACATACACGCAAACACACACTCATCCACCCACAGCCACACACAAACACACACATTGCTTGAAATTATCTTTTACTTGTACATATTTTAGCATATATTTACAAAAAAACTCTTTTTCTCTTTAGGAACTGTAACCTTCTCTTTCCATAAACTGCATATAAGTCATTTTAAATTCTCCTTTATTTGTTCATATACCGCCATATCTGTACATTACTCTCTATTTCTACCTGGGAAATTTTTATTTTTTAAAAATTTGTTCCAAGTGTTCTTTTTGTTTATCATAACCTTACACAGAAGTATATAACCCGAATATTTCAAAATTTATAAATAATATCAGAAAAAATGTGCTTTATTTTTTCAATTATTCGTTTTGATTATCATCTAAATCTATTGAGATTTTGTGGGTTTTAATAAACAAATAGTAAATATTTTATTTTATCAGGTTCATTTCATTAACAATAAAATTTGAAATTTCAATGTGATTAATTTCTTCATTATATTCATATTGTTATTTTAATTGCTCTAAAAATCATAGTCTGAGTAGGACTGGAAAGGGAGAGTTGACAGAGAAGCAGAATCTTGTCTTTTGAAGGGTAGAAGAAGAAGTAACCAGGAAAGAACAAGGGAGTGAGAGGAAGCTAGGACAAGATGGCGGAGGAAAGAGTCCAAAAGGGAGAGGGAGCTGGGATAAAGTGTAAAGTTAAAGAGTTACTCTGATAACGAAACTTGCCCATTTTCTCTAATGGCGGTCTTCACTTCTCACCTCGAACCTTTTTAACATCTAATAGTTAGTTTATTTCTTGATGTTAGAGGAGGCTTCCGGCTTTCTCCCCGTCTCATTCTCCTCCACTAAAGTAGGGCTACGTGATAGAGCTGCGGATTACAGCAGAGTTTTAGGATGAAGCAGTCCAACTGCGTCCGAAACACTTCACCTCATGTCTAGAGGTTCCTCGTGTGGTTCATGTTACTCGACACCGGTGGTAAGCATATTTATGAGAATAGTGATGTACAACGAAATCCCTTAGTGTCGTCTAACGCTATTCGTCTGACAAATGAAGTTTTCAGGCAATCTTCAGCCACGAATAAAGAACCCCAACCCAAACTTCAAAAAACCGTTAAAATATTTGTGACAAAAATTTTAATTCCATGGTTAAATTTAAAACCAACAAACAATAACCTATCTGCGACGCTTTAGCAAAGCTTAGGCATTTTTTTTAATCAAGTGTAGAACTTCAGACACACCCCTACTCAAATTATGGAAATTTTATATTTAACATTTAGAAAATATCTCATTTAATTTTCAGCCTTGAAGAAGCTATCATTAATGTGCGAAAGCTCGAGAAAAGTTAACTTTTCCACATGGGAAAAAGTATTTATGAATATATATATATATATATATTATTGCAATATTCCAAGTTCGTTCTGCTTAAAAAAGTGTTATACTTTTTTTTTTTACTTATTTAATTGATTACAATAAAGAACAAATACATAAAATAGTAACATTAAATGACATTTGCACACCACTCTCAAAATAATTACAAACTGTGTACATAGGAGGTCTCGAGAAAATCATTGTTTGAGTAGACGGGGAGGGTTGTAGGGGTTGGAGTTAGAGGACAGGGTCTGTGCGAGTGGATTAGGATGGTATGACAAAAGAGTGAAGCGAGATGAAATGTGATTCTGAACAAAAGAGATATTAAATGCTTTAGCGATTTTTCTGAGGGTTTCGGATTAAAAGGACTGGATTCGTTGGATATTGAAAGTTTGGCGGCCCCTAAATTTCTACCCCGTATGTTGATTGTAGTGAGTTCCTTTAAAGCGTCAAGAATCTTTCGTTTATCCTATAAAAGGGTGCTTTTTTCAATACGTAAACTAATTATTATGCCCTCTAAGTCAATAAATTATTTTATATGGCGCTATACTTTGCTGGTAAACCCTCAATACTGAGTTATCACAATTAACTCAGAAACTTTCCGAAAAACTCACTCTCTCCCATACTAACAATAGTCAGTTTAAGTTATGAAATTTCAAGCCAGTGGATACATCCAAAAACAAGAATTCAGGGTGACCTTCTAAGTATTTGGATGATTCAAGAATAACAACTCGGTAGATATCCTTCACAAAAATAGCAACTCCTCATCTACTCTTTCCAAATCTATCGTTCCTATAAATCTTGTATCCTGGCATCTAGATGATACTGTCCGGAAGAGAAGGCACTAGCCATGTTTCACTGACCGCGGGTATGTCGAAATCCGCCCATTTCTAACTCTGAGGACTCTGGCCTCCCTGCCTACCACAACCTGGAGGTTAGTTATCGCAGACCCAACCTGAGGGCTTAAATCTGCAATTAGGTGATCATCGTTCTCCTTCAGACACATACTAATGTCAAGTAACGGATTCATTGACAAATCCAAAATACCTTCCCAAGCAAACACACACTACAAAAAAACCTATAAAGTGACAAAAAACACATGTATCTCACTAGAAATAAATGAAGAGGAAGAAATACCTATCTGAATTGTAACTATATTCGATATCAGAAAAATATCTAACACCAGAACGAGTTTAACAAAGTAATTAATATAAAGTTTAAAATAAAATAAAATAAAAACTCTTTAATGGAATAAGATTTTTTATAAAACCTATTATAATATATTATTAAAAGATAATAATATTAGACTTTGAAAAGAAAATGCTGGAAAAAAATATAACAAT
>KZ808189.1:166226-188925 GCA_000696205.2 Oncopeltus fasciatus | reverse complement strand
ACTAGTGCGGGGAATTTAATAACTTATCAGACTTGTCTCGGTAGCATAAGTGGCAAATGCACCGGCCCGGATAGCAGGAGATCCAGGTTCGAGTCCTGGCTGGGACAGTTAGATTTTTTATTCTGTTCACTTGCACTAAAAATTAGTAAAATTTACGTGGGATAATAAACCACAACCAAATAAATATTTATAAAGAAAAATTCCAATAAATTTTATTTTCATGTCTTGCAGATCGTACTCAAACATCAATATATATCCATCCCCGAGTCCATCAGTTATCTGGGCTGGTTGTAGACTTCTAAAGGATTGCTAGTTTAGGTGAAGTCACTGAGTATTAGGCAATAATAAATATTTGGAGAAGTATATTTAGTCGAGGGATGAAGAAACTGACAGGAGTGCATGAGAGGTTCCATTCAGCAAAAGAGAAAACGTGACATTTATAATTACAGAAAGCTGTAAACATCGGCGCCAAGAGATTATTTCAGTCCTATTTACAACACAGACACACATGGGAAAATATAAAACATCACGCTCACACACATGCAATCCTCGGATATGGGCCAAAAATAAACTGTTTTTCATCTTATGAGACATTCGAAATAGACCAAGATGTATTTGTTCGCACCTAAAAATATTTCTTGCTTTTAATGAAGTATTTCTTATTATTATATGAAAAAACAGAACTAGTTTGAACTTAAACATAAAAAATATAAGTTTTGAAAACATTACAAGAGATGAAGATCTTTTTTTAATAAGGAGAAAACTAACATCGCTTTTTGGAGATGGTATAGCTTACCATGAAGAGGGGGAGGATAATCCTAGTCGATATAAAAATTTCATGTAAAGCACTATATAAGTCATATAAAATCTTATCAACTCTCTCATAATTTATTTTGTTTTTCAAAATTACTTTAAATTAAATAAATGAGTTGAATTACAGAATTTAGCTTTTTTGGTTTAAAGGTTCATTGATTTTTTTTAAAGAAGTATTTTGGCTTTAGTTTCAACTGAACTGATTGAGAAGATGATCGGGAAAAAAGACGATGCCACTGCAATCCCTTTCTTGGCGCCAAATGTCAAGAACCAAATTGTCAAAAGTGTAGGCTTCCCCTATTTTCCTCCCCCGTGT
Source organism: Oncopeltus fasciatus (assembly GCA_000696205.2). NCBI lineage: Eukaryota > Metazoa > Arthropoda > Insecta > Hemiptera > Lygaeidae > Oncopeltus > Oncopeltus fasciatus. The sequence continues at coordinate 187,796 of KZ808189.1, read as the reverse complement.
GTTCGTTCGTCTGTATATGTTGATTTCCAATCCTTATAACTGTCAAGGTATGTGATGATTGGAAAGGTTCACTATTAATGTTTAGTATATAATCAATAATAATTTTATTGTAATACATGACTTTTGCCTTTATGTGTTTGGGATGCTTGAGTTTATTTAAAATTTTAGTTAACATGAGATGCCTCGAGAAATGATTGAAAATAACCCCTTAAGAAAGATTTTACGATTATTACCTATTTTTGAATCCTTTCATTAGTATTGACAGACTCTTCTGTTATTAACAGACTCTTTTTGGGTCTTTTCCTCAATTTATATAGAACTAATTAAGCCAAGAAATAATACCCCATTCAAAATTAGATATTTATGTTTTATGATACATTAAAGGGACATGGTTGAAGAGAATTCGAAAAGCTGTGGGATGTAAAACCTATCTGTACCATACAAAGTAAAAAAAAAGGAGAGTTTGTTGACCGTAGATATTATTCTAAGATGATTTTAGTTGGGGTTCGGTCAAGGTAGATCCAAAAAACACAAATTTAAAAAATGTATTTTTTAATAAAGGATTATCTGCCAACGTTTCGGCTTACATTGTAAGCCNTATTCCCTTGCATCTAATTGTTAAAAATTTACGTGGGACAAAATACCACAACAAAAATAATATTTATAAAATTAAGATTATTTGAATTTCCCGGTTGTGAACACCGGTATACTTAAATTTACATTTAAAAAATTATTATGATTGAGCTAAAAAATCACCAATATCTCCTATTAAAGTGTTATGCTTTACGCTTGAGGTCACTTTTCCCGTGCATAGTTAATGAGATTTTGAAAAAATTTAGGATTTAGATTCTATTTGTACTGATGCCTAATTTTGTATGAGTTTCAAATAAAAACTAAATTGGGATTAAATGAAGGGTTAAAAGACTGCAAGACTTTTAAAAAAGACTGTCACGCAGAATCTGCGTAAAGTAAATAAATTCCCATGTTCCATTTCCCATGAAGAACGTGGATAAGAGTTAATGACTACTTTGGTTTTGTAAACGGAAAAGAGCAATGGAGGCGTTAAAGCAGACGAGAGATTACATACTTGGCATCAGAAGGTGTTACTGCCTCGAGTGGCAAGGACATAGGTTATGGCATGTCTAGCAGTTATAATAAAAAGTTGTAATTGATTGAAGAGGTGGTTGGGGTTCGGTCGAAACATAATCTTAATGTTAACGCTTAGCAATTTGTATAAAATAAATATTTCCATTCTATACGTGAATCATAACAGGTACATGTTTTAAATAATCTTCCAATGAATATTAAAGTAATATTTAATTTCGTAGATAGAATATTTTGAAACTTAATGTAAAGAAAATAAACATTTCAAGTATTTAAAAATAATTTTGTACGAAACATGAAAAGAACGTGTGTATTTTATAAAGAATAAGTCGCTAAAGATAATTTCAAATCACTTAGGACTGAGAAATAAGGGGACAAAACCGTTCGCTGAACTAGAAGGAAAGTTTGACGGAGTGATGTAAATTTTGAATACGAGTTCAAATGTTGAAACACTTTATGAAAGAGCAGCCTCAGGGATAACCGTTAGATTAATGAATTATGGAGAAGCTAAGATTCAAGGCTAAGAGCTCTTTCTGTGCTTAACATTTCAATGACTTAATCAAGCATTTTTCTTATGAAAAAATAAATAAATTAAATGAAAAAATATTAAAACAAACAATGAATTTCTTTTGGTTGATTTAATGGATTCATATTTTATGGAAAATTAGGTGGATAACATAAATCAATTATAAATTAAATTTATATTATTAATGGCAACTATTTAGTTTGTGAAAAAATGAAACTGCTTTATGTTCTTAAACATAAATGATTATTTGTACTATAGTATTTTTTCTTACTCACTTAACCTATTAAACACCCATGGCACTATTGGTAAATCTTGCCCAGGACAGCCTCGAACCACGAAACTGTAGCGCCAAATTTGAGAAACCAGAACGATTCACCTCTCTTGATTGAAGAATTATAATAAAAGTTAGGGTTTTAGATTAACTATGTAATCATAACTGTTTAATGTTCTATCCTTCCCCCCTCCACCCCAAAAAACTAAATAAATATTTATATTTTGATGTAATGATTTAATTTTGGTGATTTGTGCTTTATGTTACATTGTTTTAAATTTAACATTTTTTTCGTTTAATATAAACTAAGTTTTACACAATAAAATAATTATTAATCAGCTTTGCCAATTGTATAGAGTTAAATCCAAGTTTTTGTATTGGCAGTTCTGCATTTCCTTTATCAATTTATTTCTTTTTAGAATAGGAAAAAAGAATAAATAATATAAATAATAATTGTGATACTGCAGAATAGAGATATTTCCTGAGACCCCTCTCCACCCCCTTGCCAACTTTTCCTCATCTAAATATTCTATAAAGCCAGGGACGTCGAAATATTTAGATCTCTCTGACCACAGGTCCCATCTCATAGGTAGTTCTATTCATTTGCAGCTGCAACAAAGGTTTGCAACATCTATTAACTGTATAACTATGGGTTGTGCATAACTGTGAAATTTGTGTTATTCCCGTGTCTTTCACTATCAATTTCTCTTTCTCTTTCTCCATTATGGAATACATTCAATGTTGCAACCTTTAGGGAATATATTCTTTATATCTGGAAGGGTCTTGGTCTGATATGTTTGACACATTTTCTGAAGAACGATTAGCACAAAACAATCATTGAGCTCCTACCCCCTCAACCCAAACAGTCCCAACTACAGTGTGGACCCACTACCGTGCAGTATATATTTTTTAATTAATTCCAAAATAAGATTATTTGTAAACAATTAAATACAAGGGAATAAAATAAAAAATCTAACTGTCTCAGCCAGGGCTTTTTATTTTATTCCCTTGCATTTAATTGTTTAAAAATTACGTAGGATAAAATACCACAATAAAAATAATATTTATAAAATTAAAAAGTAAATAACGAGAGTCGTTTAAATAGCTTGAAAATGTCAGCTCCTTCGAGCATAAGACGATGTATTCGTCTTTCACGGAGGTTAGACTCTCGACACTAGTGCTGGGAATTTAATAATCTGACTAGTCTTGGTAGCGTAAATGGCTAACGCGCTTGCCCGGACAGCAGGAGATCCAGGTTCCTACCCTGGCTGAGACAGTTCGATTCTTTATTCTATTCCCTTGCATCTAATTGTTAAAAATTTACGTGGGACAAAATACCACAACAAAAATAATATTTATACTAAAATAGCGTTAAGTTTGTTCGGGAGTTTGCAGTAAGCTTAAGTATATTCCACAGTGTCTTATCAGAAGTGTATTTCAGAGACTAAAAATAGGAAAGAAACTACATGACGGGAAAAAGAGAATGTTCTACAGCGCAAAAAGTACTTACAAAAATAAATATGCAAGCTATAACATTTATTTAATATTTGAATTTCAAAGGAACATTTTAGGTGTTCCCAATTTTCTTTTCTATTTTTTTTTTCTAAATTATAAAACACCATTGAATTAGTGTTTTGAAAAATAATTTGATTCAGCCAGATAACAATTTAGCAATCACAGAAACTTTTGGAAATATAAAAAATGGAACCCCGAAGAAACATGTAAAATGTAAATTAAAAACTAGAAAGTCAATGAGTGTGTTTAGATAAATAATCAAATGGATATTTGATGGGAAAGATGCTGAAAATAAGGAAGAAAGTGGGAGGTAAGGAGTGAGGGATGGAGGGAGAGGGGAAAGGATGAGAGAGGGGGTGGGAGGGAGAAGGCCTTCATACAGGAAATAGGAGAGAAGGGCGGAGAGAGCATGCGCCAGGAAGATGTTTAACAATATTCCGAAACTCATTCCTATGCATTGGCTGAGGCCGGGAGACCTGTCCCTGCGAAGACACCACGGCGCAGATTGGAGCCTAGGTCCGAGTCTTGATACATATCTAATAGATACGGAGGGATGCAGCTGGTAGCCTAATAGCCCATGGGGGCATTTGCATCTCTTCCCGAGGGGAGCAGCTATCTCGGCTTATAGAGAGGATATTGCCTATTGATATATATGGGATATATATGGTATGTCTGTGCGTGGGTTTGAGTGAGATTCCTCGATTACAGGCTAAAGCTAATTAGCACAATTAATTGCCAATAATATTAATATTCACAAGATTCCATATCAAACTCAAGCTTTCTCTCAAGTCTCTAAGATCTTCCTCAGAGTCAGAGAAATTTAAGGAAAGTCCCCTCCCAGAGGAAAATGGGGAGTGGTGTATGTCACACTGCCATCTCATGATTCCTCGGTGGTTTTTACTGAGCCCATATCCGTCTTCTTTGCTACTTTGTTAGGGCGTTTGATGATCTCTACGGCTTCTCTTATGTTCTTGTGACGGTAACTGCCTCTCTTCTCTTACTACTTTAGTGAACGTGATTGTGAGAGTGAGGTTTGAGCTTATGAGTGTAGGCGCGCGCGCGGATGTGGAGGGGGAGGGAATTTGTCTCAGCATGAATTCCTTTGACATTTAAATGGTTCCTGGAAGAGTTCAGAGGAAGAGCAACTTACAAATTTGCAATTATATCTATTATCTATATAAAGATCGGATTGTTTTAAGAACAGAAGAGTTGTGAATTTCATTTTAGATTTATTTAAATATTATTTTAATAACTACCCTTTATCACATTAATAACGAAAAATTCAAGACACATTTTTATTTTATGAAGTGAAGATATATTGACCGTTATGATGTATAAGTAGAAAATTGTCAAAAACATATTGTGAGACTCATAGATTTAATTAATTTCATNTATTTAAATATACCTTGATATATATATTTTACATTTCATTACCGAAAACTAATATATTATGACGCTCGACGCATTAAAAAATCAATTTTAGGTCGATTGTAATAAAATAACAAAACCTGAGTAAACTCAGAAACAATTATTTGTTTCTTATTTGGTCGATTAATTCATTTATGTAAACTTGAAAAAACATCAAGAACATACAATCATGTATGGAAATAGTTTTAATTCGTACTCAGATATTTAAATTACAATTAATAATAATACATAACTAATTAATTATTTATAATGCATAAATATTCAATAAAGCAGGCTCCTCCAATAAAGAGTCTAAAATATGTTGTATAAAAACGCTACATTCAATTGTAACAGAATCTTTAAATTGAAATCTAACGCTAGTCAAAAGAAATTGAGATAGAGAAGAGGTACTTACGATTTTTCTGGAAATCAGGTGGTTGTGGAGCAATGTATTTCGCGGCCAGCAGTATGGTAAGGCATATTGGAAGGCAGGCGGGTTGTCGGCCCATAGTCAGCAGGGCCTAAGTCAACCGGAGTCCTCAACCGACATCCCGCCGGACGGCCCCGGTCTCACCTGCCTGCAACACAACCCTCTCTGAGAATGTATGAAGAGAGCACCGTTGGAATTCAAGTCTTTGAAGAGCAATATGTTGAGATAGGAGGTTTGTCGGCCCATAGTCAGCAGGGCCTAAGTCAACCGGAGCCCTCTACAGACACCCTGCCTGGTGGGCTATACAAATAACAGATTCCTTCTAAGGACTACTGTATAATTAGCAAATTCCCTAAAACCCATTCCCAAGCATAAATAATACAGAGTCCAAATTTAGCCTGACAGATTGCCACCTCCTGATATCTACTTCCTATAAGAATTCCTTTTTCAATCAAGGTGTTTCAAATTTATTTTATAAAAATTTATGAGTGAGTGTGTGTGTGTGTGTGTGTGTGTGTGTGTGTTTGAATGTATACATATATGTATCTCTTGAATATTTTCATACATACTTGAATTCAATTTTCTTATATGCATTCGGAATACTGTCAGATCTATTGTGATGGTTTAATTCATAAGTCGAATTTTATTCATACAATTTTTAGATATGAATAATAGCTTTAATCAAGTTTTTATTTTACTTAATATATTTGGCATTGATAATATTAACTAATTAATCGCAGTTATCGCAAATTTTCAATGCTAATTATTTTCAGCAGTTTATGAAAAAAGGTGATATTCTGACAGTTTATGATATTTATTGTTTTAATTTATGTGTATTACTCGTGTGAAACTCCGCCCTTACTCGCTTCTAATGTTTAGTGTTTCATGACTGCGCTCGACTAAGCGGTTGTGGATGACGGAAATGGGTATCTCTATCGCTCGCTCAGGGTAGGATGAATGCTGGGACTCCCTCGAACGGGGACGAGGACGTGGCAGCGGATTCCCCTATTAATGTAATTAAGGTACATCCCGGCGAGAATTAGGCTACCCCTCTCTCGGCTAAGTCAATGTGCATATGTTTGCTCGAGCCGAAATAAAGCTACATCAGCTTTCTGTCTAACGCTATCCACATCAATATTGGCTAATCAGCACTTTTACACACCTCCATAATGCACCCTTCCTTAAAAATAATTATATAACTTTTCTTACCTACCTTCCTTTGAAGATTACCAAGTTATATATTTTTTCTAGAAATATTTAATCTAATTTGTTATCTATAAAAATAAAAGAAAACAACAAAAAAATACAAAAGTTTAATTTTTATAAATAGACAAAAGTCCAATCAAACTCACTTATTTATAGAGTTTATTAAAAAATCCGAGTTAAACAGTTAAATATTTGAAATTATATATCAATATTATAAAATTTCATTCATTAAAAATTATTTTGATGTTTATACACATACCTATTTAGGTTGCTATAAGTATAAGTTTCTAGATAAACACACACACACACACACACATATATACATATACACGTGTGTTAACGATTTTTAGTACTAGCATATAAGCATAAAAAAACCCCAGTCCCATCCAGAAGCCCTGGGGATAACATATATTAAAGATGAGTTTGCTGGCGAACCACATCATACTGGTCAAGATTTAACCAATGTGTTGAATACATTCATGGATATGGTATTCATGGATGGACACTTAAATTCTCCGATCTCTCTACTTCTTCTTGTGCCATTTCAATCTGTTCATCTGTCATGTGATACAGACGTGATCAACCCACTTCTCACAGAGATTCCTCCGTACATCCCAATAGGTACTGATCTAATTGTATGTTGCTTATTATATTTATTATATTTTTTCTAATTCCAATTATTGTTGTATTTAGACTAAAATTATTTATAAATGTTCCTTTTTATTGTATATTCGTCTATATCTTACTTACTCAAATATGTAAAAATCAACAAAATAATAATAATAATATTGTGTTCGTACTTCATTCATATATTTATAGTTTCATCATTATGTTTTATTGTCTTTGTTATATTTTATATTTATTGCTTGGTTTTAATTATCACGATAACATATCGCAAACATCGCATCAATAAATGAATTTTGATTAATTTGGGGTATTAATTTTAGCTCTGGCTGAGATCCTGTTCATTTTCGTACATTTATTGTTATCATAAAAAAAAAACATAACGTTTAGTGAGAACTGCAAAACAAGTATACCGTTGGGCGGCCATAACAATATCAATAAGGCGAGGATGAAATTTAACGGCGGCAGGATATCGAGGGACGATTCTCTTCCATTCATAACCACTGTAAATGACTTGGGGTGAGGTGTAAAGGCTCGAGGCGTCGAAAAGGTACGGAAACCTGCAGAAGTCGGGCGGAGGGGAAGGTGAGCCAAAAGTCGGAGGAGATCTTTTACTATTAAGGAAGGAAGGAGTTAAAACAGATGAATCGTACCCATTGACCGCTGGCTGAAAGGCAGGGAACTTGGCAAGAGGACAAAGGCTGTAGATTGTACTAGCTGGTCATTCAGAAGAAAAATATCTTCCTTCTCTCCTCCCTTCTTTATCTCGCCGGTATTATTCGAGAAGACATGCAGCATATAAAGGCTTATTTTATCGTCTAAATCTGGTCTTGAGTTGTACGCAGATCCAGAAATCTAGTTATATTCTAATAATAGAAATTCCTATTCTATATTTCTGACGGAAGACGGCAGCCAAGTTTTCGTCATGCCAGCTTTGGATCCTCCTAGTTCTATGCTATCCCGTTCTGTCATACTTGCGACTGATAGTTAAGTCCAATACGAATTACGATGCACTCTCGCTCGATTAAGTTTTATCAATCCTTCTGAAGGATCCCAGTATATCTGCTTTTTGTGCAACACAGCACAATTTCCACATCTTAGATACTGTACAATAATCAACATATCTTAGAAGTATACAATTAATCCATTTTATAAGTTACTATGAGTCCAAATTTTTCTTCAATTTATGCTCATAAAATAATATTCCTTACATGTTAAATTTTCTCTGTCATCAAACTGCAAGATGTTTATTAGCAGTCTGTAATAAAGATTTATATAAATAAATAATAAATAAAAGAAAATTACATATATTCCTTTTATGGTAAGATAAAAAAAAAAGTATATTTTTGTATGTTAAATATCCGCTTGTTGCCAGTGACTATAACTGATTCTTTAGTCCTAAAAACATTTAATGAATTATAATTTTTTTTTAAATACTCAAGAAAAAATAGCTTGAATATTATTTTATTTATTGATTCTAAAGTTCTTTCAGGTTTATAGCGATACACTGAAGTTTTGAGAGCCTTAATATTCAATCAATTTTAGCAAATTCCGAAAGAATGTTGCTAATAATGTTGATCGAAATTTTCTCCAATCCTGCCTTCTTTCATACCAAAAATTATAATCAATAATTATATGTACTGTATGAGAAAAATCTTATTTTTAAAAATCGTATTTATTTTACAGTCTGACTGGATACCCTGAACATCTAGTTTTCCCTAATTTTAACTAATTTATTCAAAACCACTTGTTTCCGTGGTCTACCCATTCCTTTTACTTCTTCGATGAAATATAGATAAGGTTGATTAATTCTAATTAAGAGGAACATAAATTAGCCTTGCAAGGCTATGAATGTCTTGTTAGCATGTACTGACATGATAGCAATTGGATTAGGTATTTCTACAATGTGTATGTAAAGGTATGCAGACATGTGTGTCATGGGAAATCAATAGTGTGTGGAGAAGAAACAAATGCCTGGGGAAGAAACCTTATCCGTGCTAATCGAGCCTGTGATTTAGGAGCGATTCATTTTAATTATTGTAGCCAGGAAAGTTACTTCACGCCGCCCCTTCCTTTTACCATCCATTTCTACTAAGATCTCATCCAGATGTTTGCTCTTACATTACCTACAATTTTTGTGGGTTTCCTTTTAAAATGTCACTCATATTATTTTTCCTATAACTCTCTAAATAGTTCATTTTAATAAAGTAAATATGTTCATTTTTAATACAAATTTATATCGTGTAAACAGTAGAAAGAATGTGTTTATAATTTACACTTATCAATATTCTTTAATCTTTGAATTCAATGATGAAAATCATAAATAGAGTTTCTTGATTACATGTATTCTTATGCTTGAAGAGTAGGTATGACTAATAAATTGAGCATATAAAACATAAATAACACTGTTGTTAACCTCTAGAATTTCCTATTAAGAGCCATGTCTTACAAATAAAATCATAAACAAAAGCGTATTTGTGTAAATTAATTGTTTCCTCTAAACAACTAGATTCAATATGAGCATAGTAGGTTTGTCCAGAACGACAAAGTTTACACAGTTTACTATATTTCATTAAGGATGTATAAAAATAAGAGTGAATGATTCATTTGTTTTGTAAGCCTATGGCTGAGGCCAAGCTTCTTTCCAGGAGAGAATGTTGACCAGGAAGGGATCAATACAAGGACTCTAATTGGGACATTTTTTTTTTTTGTAGCAATAGCATTATTTACTATGAAGAAAAAGCTCAACGAGCTAAACCTGCCTTAGGTTTAATTTAATAATTTGTATAGATAATTTTTACTTTAGTTGAAAAAACACGTTTCGAACCATTGGTTTTAATTATGTGAAGAATTCGTTTTATCTATATATTAATTATTAAATATATTACTATATATTACTATGTGATTTTAATTATGTATTGTTATCATTGTTAATATTTTTATCGTTGTGGAATTCAGTTTTAATAACAAAATTCACAAATATATCCTTTTTCCAATCTAAACAATTAATTTCGTAAATATTATTTGCTATATTTAANTACATTTTTATCTTTATTATTTTATAACCATGAAATTCGCGCTGTACCTTTGTGATAATGCCAACTTCATTTAAAATTTCCTGCTTCTGCGTGTAATAGGTATTCACTAATGATAACTCATTGGTTCCATTCCGAAATAACATTTATAGTTGACTGTTGCCCTCGTTGGCAACATTTGAAGTAACTAATTTCTGACCGGTTTTGACTGGTCAGGTTGACTGTAGGCTGGTGTTGAGGAAGCCACTAGAGATGAGGGCTATTAGTGAAGAGGGGTGGCTCTCCTCCCTTGTTTGCTTCGGCCGCAAAGTAAACACTTTCAACACACCAAGCTCTCACCTATTTGCCAGGATTCAATGAATATTGTTAGACTGTGCACTTTACCTATTCGATGAGAATGAATCAATTTAAGCGAAATGAGGCGAATCCTTCAATATATGGATTACATTATGAAGTATTTAAGAACACAAGTTATTTAAGAAGAAAAGATCCTACATTAATTTTCAATTTTTAAACTGGATATGAAAAACAGCAAAAGAAATTTCATTTAATTTCAGTTGTAATTTGAGACTATGATAAATACTTAAGGTCTTTCGGGTTAGATTAATAAGTATTTAGACATAATCAAAACTACAATTTATAATTATATTGTAGTGCAGGCTAGCACCTTCACTTTAATAAATGTTTAAATACTTCTTACAGGAACTAATGTAGCCGAAAGGATCCGTTTGGTTCCTTAATTCTGGCGCTGCGGGTTTAAATCCCAACCTGTGCAAGCTTATATCGAGAAATAATAGCCTGCACAGTGCCATGGTTGTTAGAATGGGATAGGAATCTGCAGATAGCCCATATCTCCATGATCCTAAATGTTTAAAAAAAGGGGTTAAATTTTTAAAAAAAATTCTTCTTCTTGGGTGTTGTGTCAAGATCTTAACTTTAAAAAAATAGGTTTGTTTAAACAATATACTCTCAGCAGGTTTTGATTATAACACAGACTATTTACTGGATATAAGCAGCTCCTGACTGGTCAAGGATTTTAATTACGCTCTTTTTCAATTGCAACAAGGCTTTTGAGAAAGCTATTCTTTTGTTGAAATGCATTGAATGAGTTTTTCTACATTATCCTGAGAATGAAGGTTTGGAAAGCTCTGGTTTCCAACTGAATGGTTCGTTGGGACAGTGAACGGAGAGGCAATTCCACTACTCCGGCTAGCCCCACTTAATTTGAAACTCCCATCACATTGGACAAGCTTTTATTTATTGATTGAAGTTGCCCGAGGTAGGGAATCCTGTGGTTACAGAGCAACTGTCTGGAGCCCTCAACGCCCAACTGGCCAAACTGGTTCCCCACGGAACAGCTTTAATATTTTAAATTATCAAATATATTTATTACTATTAGTATATTTAGAAAATGAAACACTCGTGGCTGTGATATCTAGTAATCGAGAACAGGTGGTATATACATAGAGTGCAATGAACACACAAAATGAAAAAATCCCATATAGTAAAATTTTGAGGACATCTTGCCCTTATTCAGTGAGGAGTAAAGAGAGACTATATACAAATATATAAAATTAATATATTGTAAAATAATTTTCTGTTATCAGGTAAATCCCCACTTCTAAAGTCAATTTTATTAGTTTATAGCATATATTGTTGATTGATCATGTTACTGATAGGGATCGAATAATGTTGCATTAAAATGAAAATAAGGGTTACTCGAACATATGACAAATTTGAGAATTTCTATTCTCAATATATTTATATGATCCATTTATATTATTGAACTTATATTTAAAATAAATTAAAGGAATTTGGCCGCAAAAAACAATAGGCTTGTCAGAATGAGAAGTTCTAGCCTTGGCTTATAAGAGAGAGTTATATATCATTTATACAATGCTGCCAACCTGTAAATAATGTCGTGAAGAATGCGCGACATGGCGTTAACTACTTGTGACGAATAGCTGTGAAGATGAACATGAGTAGTTTTCCTTTCAAAGTGGTAGAAAACATTTCAAAACTAGCTCTATTCTTCATCTAAAAGTGGCGTTGTCATGGGTCAACCCTAACCCAAGAATTTATTACGGTTTGGCCACTGCTCTTTCCAGATGTTTATTCGTATTTCTTTGGGAATGTCAAGGTTTAAAACTAATTATTTATTAACAATAATAGAGATTTTGTTTTCACTCTGCTGGGCGATAATTTCAACTTGTTTTCTGCGATCCCTCACAAATGGGGCTTCAAGTAAGATTTCCTTACTTTTCAAATCATGTTTTGAAATATTTCATATATTCGTTTCGAACGCCAAAGTGATAAATTATTGTAATATAATTCACGGAGTAATAAGTCCTTAAACTAGATTTGAGCGCATGATAGCAAAATATAAATTTTGTAATTAAATCAATTTAATAATCCAAATGAGGCAATTATTTTGGCTACAATTTTAAATTATTTCAGGGCCATAAGCTTCTGATGAAGGCAGTGAAGATATATTTTTACAAAATTTTACATCATTACTAAAATTGACGTTTTACATGAACAGGTGAAAATTATGTGTTTAAGTCGATTTATTGAGTAGGATAAATGTAAATAATGTCAAACGTGGGTTTTCTGAAAATGATCACAAAAATGCATGCCTCACATGCTATTCGCTATTCGATAAGCGGTCGCACCGGCATACTCAAACCATACATCGTAGAGCGAGTGTGAGGGGTGGAAGGTGTGAGCTTTGTGTGTGTGTGTGTGTGTGTGTGTGTGTGTGTGTGTGTGTGTGTGTTAATCTGTGTAAATCTCAAACTGGTCTATATTGCTGATATAACTTAGTTAATTTGTAGGAAATTGACTTTGGAATTAGCGAGTAATCATTCTATTAACAGCGTAGGTCTTTATTAATGGGCCTCAGGGCTGTGACTAGGGGTAGTTTTACGAGGAATGCGGGACAGGGAAGAGACTCTCAATATTAAAATCAGATTTTCTAATTTAGCCTTAAATTTCCTCCACTCAGAGTCTAGTTGCTGTTTGAATCTGTTATCTCAATCAATTAAAATTTATTTTTAGAATCAAAGAAATTCATCAAGCCAACACAAGATGCAAATGTTATAAAACTCAAATTTACGAATGAAATGCTTACACCAATTAAGTAGAAAATTTTGCTTAAGGTTTCCCAATGTTTTCATTTTCATTGGTAAATGCATCGTTTCTTTTGCATTGACATGAATATAAGAATACTTGTATAAATATTACACTCAGATTGAAATGTTTATTTTAATATTACAGAAGTTTTAAGTAACTTGCAATTGATAAGCAATTTAATTGGTAAAAAAAGAAAAAAAAATGTTATTTGAAATAATAGAGAGTAAGAATTAGATATAATGAACTCTGATGTGAGAATTGAAAGGATTAATTTTTAGGTGATAATTCAGCAAACCCTGTAGATAAGAATTAGGCAAACTTGTAGGTATGAATTATGATAAATTTATAAGAAAAAAGGAAAACGTTCTGAATGATGTCTTTCTGTACCAGTTCTCCTCTTCTTAAGAAACAAGTTCTTATTGCAGTAGCTTCAATGTTCAATGTTCTAAGCAAGGGAAGCAACATCCAGGAAACCTATGTTCAAATTGGTATTCTTGTTTTCTCATAGACTTTTGTAAACACTCGCGTAGACCCGCGCCGGGTGAGCCTCAGACTGGTGAGTCTTGGGCTATGCCGGTGTCATGCTCTAATAGATCTTCAGAAAGTCATTTAGATTATAAAATCTAGACTATAAAGCCCTTATAAAATCCGGAATAAAAAAGCACCTGAACAATACTGATTTACGCATGATCATAAAAAGCCTAGATACCAAACATGTAAGACCTGTTTTTATCATATTTATTACCTTACAAATTTAGTGCCTAGGCTTTTTTATGTAGTAATAATTTATTTTGTTTATAAACATGTTTAATTTATGTTTAATTAAACTTAATAAGTTGATTGTTACACTTCTAATGATGCAACCATTGAAAAAAATTATATTATAGAATTATTAATTTATTGCTTATGAGTGCGTGTTAAATTTTCATTAAAACCTTTAAGTTTAACTTAAAAATTTACATTATATNGTGTGTGTGTGTGTGTGTGTGTGTGTGTGTGTGTGTGTGTGTGTGTGTGTGTGTGTGTGTGTGTGTGTGTGTGTGTGTGTGTGTGTGTGTGTGTGTGTGTGTGTGTGTGTGTGTGCGTGCGTGCGTGCCTGCGTGCGTGTGTGTGTGTGTGTGTGTGTGTATAATATAAATGTAATAAAGAAATTATTTACAAAAACGTTTTTGGAAGTTTAAGACAAATTAATGTCTATTTCCTTCATTTAACAGTCTGTTTATGAAATATTAGAAAGTTTTTGAATACAAAACTTAGCAATTTTTTAATTTATTGTTTTCATCTAAATATATTTATAAAGCGTACAATATAAAATCAAGTTCTTAGATTGCTTAAAAATCTTTATCAACTTGTTTTTATAATGAAAAATCTGTAAAAAATAGAAGAGTATAATATACAATAATAAAAACAAAAAGTTTTAAAAAACCTATGTTTACTAATATATAATTGTTTTTTAAAACTTCTGTTTTGTAAAAATGATTTGTAGTAGACTAATATTAATATTATATTATATTATATGAAACAAGTATGCAGTTGCAGTGAAAGTTAGCATACAAGACAAGCACAAAACAATTGCTAATACCACAAACATTCGAATATCGATTTTAAAGACAACAATAAGCACGAGATTTTTTTATCATAATCCTGAAATACGACATAATATAGATCAAATAATAGATTGCGTGGAAGAGTTTCAACAATAGGGAGGCTAGAAAAAAAGACAAAATATTTCCAGCACACTATACTACATACTTCTGGGTATTACTGGAACCCCAACTTAGAGGGAAATCTTCAAACTTGTTTACGTCTGAACTCGCTGAATGTTTCCTAAGATTTCATCCAAGAATAAACTGTATCTTTTGTTAATAATATGACCATATGATTTGTGACTTTCTTAGTAAAATCGGAACGCAAAGGAACAAGAAGGAATGTGCGACGATAACCATATTTAGCCTGAGATGTCCACACTCGCTTTAGGCAAACGGGAGAACTTGGAAACTTAAGGAAGAGTTTTGAAACAGCAAAGAAATGCGGCAAAGACAAAACATTCCAGTGGGTTATGAAAAATCTCATTTTAGACTCAATCCAGACATAAAGAAAACCGTTAAGTTTGAGTTGACTGGATCGAAAGAGAAAGACAACGGAAGAAATTATTGTAAAAAAAACCGAATAAATAATATTCATGCAGCACTCGATTTAACATTAACAATTAAAAAATTAAATTAAATTAATTAAAACATTCATTGTTTTTCTTATTTTGAATTAAATTGACATTTATAATATCAAACTTATAGCTAGTTTTTATTGTGTTGGTTCAGAGCAATTATTTCATTTATTGTACTTTTAGTTGTGCTATTAGAATTTTGGCAATTGCCATTCCTGTTAATAGATTATGGAAATTTTGAAGTTTGCTCACCTAAGTCATGTTAATTATATAAATAATTTTTTCTTGAACAAATTATGCATATGAATAGCAGGATTAGAACTAATATTTTCTATCAAAACTAAAGGTTCTCATGTAACACACGGCTTGTATGAAATTTGGCCAATAAGATTCATACAATGGTTTATATAAAATAATAAAATGAGGTTGGTCCAAAAACGTTTATTGAGTGAAACTTTAAATGATCTTAGAATTGTATTTTGTATTTTATCTTAGGGAAGAAGAGAAACCCTTAAGAAAATATTTGCACTTTTTTTCAGTAAAACCTTAAGGAGTCGATTTATTTATAAAGCGAAAACCAAATAGAAACATTTAGTAGACAATAAATTGCCTGATTGATCACGATTACTTTCAAAACCTTTGTCCAAAAACGTATAATGATGTTTTATTGAATTTTCCAAGCCTTTTACTAAAGTCTTAGTATTTGAGTAACCAGTTTAGTGGCGCTGACGAGAACATTGATTTATTGTAAATATTTGTCAGAATTTGAGGAATTTGGCGAAAGCACAAAGTGTACAAGATCCGGTGGGAAATTACAGCACTGATTTCATTGAAACGCAAGGGGATTCCTGGCTCCCTGGGCAAATTCTCCTTGGCCTCCATCAGAGAAATAAATAGACCTCTTGAGCTAAATATAATAAAATGTTATTTTATATGTTTCACGAACAGGTCACTCACAGTTTGGTCGAGGCCAAATACTCACCCTAAACCCAAAATTCCTGGGAACTTATTTTATAGCCATAAATTACGTCTCAGGTTGTTTGCTGAGTGGGACGAGGTCAATAAATATAAACTGCACTTACTAAAGATTAAACGAGGCGTTTAAGTATACAACAGGCCAAATTTAGGGTCTGTAAACCTGTGAGTTTGAAAAGAATCTCAGCATGCTCCTAGCCAAAAAAAAAACTGCTCAGGTAAATTGTTTATATAGTGAATCTTAAATAAAAAGTCTACTGCCATGAACTTTCAACCGCGTTTTATTATTTATGTTATTAATTTTAGTTTATTAGTATGAAAATAAAATACTAATCCTTGGAAAAACAAAATCATAATACCATCATAAAATTTCACGTTTCAAACTTTACAAATCTTCGGTCATCGACTAAACCACCCTCCCTCCTCTATCCCTCATTATTTTCAAAGTTGTAAAGGCTAGAGAGCGTATATATATATATATAGGTGTCATGCTCTAATAGATCTTCAGAAAGNTATATAAAATTTACAATAGACCATATTTCTAACATCTTGAATGTTGGATCTGTGAAGAAATGTTAAAACTTTTCGTCGTAGTAGCTTGATTTCCCAACGTTAAATCTGTTACATATGGTATAGGTATTTAATGTAATTTTATCATAATTGTACTTTATAACATTTTTTTAAAAGGCATATCAAAGGAAATATTTAAGAATGCAAATTCTACTGTTAGAAGAGCCCACTTATTTTTAAAATATTATTATCTTTTTATTCTTACAGGCGAGCCATAAGCCATGTAATATGTAAATTATTTGATAATTTTAATCGACCCTGTACTAAGAATTGTATTATTAGACTTTTTATTCTAAACAAGATAAGGGAGAAAAGGGGGAATAAAATGAGTCATTACAAGATGATTAAAATATGTAATATTGATATCTTTCTTTGATTGAGTTAAGAATAATTTAAAGAAAAAAAATTTGGACAAAATATTATCTCAAATAATTAAATTTCTATGAAATTTCTACGGAAAAACGATTATTTATGAATATATATATATTATCAACTTGTTTTTATAATGANTGACTAGAGCAATAATTTATACGATATGTACTTACGTATTTTTCGTATGTTGGTCCATATTTTTTCACTAACCTTAGTAAAACTGTGCACTGTCACTTAAACTTGGTCTGTGTCATGTTTAATAGATGTTAGTTCACTATTACACTAATTAAATAGTTAGTATTGAGGAGCACGTAATGAAGATGTTTGCACAATGGCTGACTAGCGCTGAATCTATTAAATTAATATGTGATAAATCACAAAACACACACGCATATATATATATATATGCGTGTGTGTTTTGTGATTTATCACATATTAATTTAATAGATTCAGCGCTAGTCAGCCATTGTGCAAACATCTTCATTACGTGCTCCTCAATACTAACTATTTAATTAGTGTAATAGTGAACTAACATCTATTAAACATGACACAGACCAAGTTTAAGTGACAGTGCACAGTTTTACTAAGGTTAGTGAAAAAATATGGACCAACATACGAAAAATACGTAAGTACATATCGTATAAATTATTGCTCTAGTCAGTAAACAGGACAATCGTTATCAGTGGAGGGGGAACGACACGTTCTGTCCTATTACTTGTCCCAACAGAGATAAGTACGGGAGAAAGTGTCTTATCGTCAGGCAGCCTCCGTGGCTTGTTCTGATAAAGGGCTGACACTTAGACTGGGAGCCCCGGCTCGGTCCGTTCGGACGCGAGTTCGATACTAGAAGCCTCCAAACTTTTTTTTTTTTTTCTTCTCTCCCTTTTCTTTCTCTCTTTCACACTTATTCATATGCACGGCAGTTTCTACCTTCAAATTATGGTATCAAATAAAGACCGAAACTAGAGGACTCGCTCACCTGGAGGGAAGCCCTCACCGCTGAGCTCTCCACCAACCAGACGTCAGCGACCCGCTGCTAGCCAGAGTCATGAGGGCTCGTCCACCAGCACACTGTCATCCCCGACAGGCGATAACACAAATATGTCGGCGACAAATCTTGCTGGCCTCAATGACACAACAACGAACAATAATGCCCCGGCCTTACAGAATCGCCGTTTTTCACGCCTAACCCATTTAGCGCTCTCCCCACGGAGGAAAACAGAATGGAAACAACGACCGCCCCTAA
Organism: Oncopeltus fasciatus; assembly: GCA_000696205.2. Lineage (NCBI taxonomy): Eukaryota > Metazoa > Arthropoda > Insecta > Hemiptera > Lygaeidae > Oncopeltus > Oncopeltus fasciatus. The sequence continues at coordinate 169,219 of KZ808189.1, read as the reverse complement.
AATTCTCAAGCCTCCACCGATATTTGTTAAAAACATTCAGAATTTTAAACTAATGTGCACACAGTTTGACCGAATATATTGCAACACTTCCGACTCGTATCACGCTATAATTAAATATCTAAAAAATACAAAAGCCGAATATCACTCGTACCAACTCCAAGAAGACCGAGTACTTCGACTAGTTATTCGATATCTTCACCACACAACTCCCCCTGAGACAATAGCAGAAGAAAACTCAGAGCGCGGGTTCAAACCGAAAGGTGTCCTGAATGTCCTTGGCACCCGGCGGGGAACTGAGGGAATTTATAAAGTGCCACTCCAGCTATTTTTTGTAGATCTGGAGAGAACAACAAATCTTAACTCCACAGAACTATACCATACAAAAGTAGTGGTAGAAAAGCCTCATAATTCAATGCCTCAGTTGCCAAAAATATGTTCACACAAAGAGCAACTGTAACCACCTCCCTCGCTGTGTCAAATGCGGGGAAAATCATGACAGCTGAGAGTGCCAGAAGACCAGGGACACTCCAGCCACCTGTGCTCTCTGCTCCAAGAGTCACCCTGCTAACTATAAAGGCTGCGATGCATATCAGCAGTTGAGGAAACGCACGTTGCGCGAACCTTCAGCCCAACGCCAACGAGTTCCCTCGGCTCAACGCCAACGAGTTCCTTTGGCCCAACGCCAGCGGGATCCTTCGGCTCAACGGCAGCGAGGACCCTCAACTCAACGACAGCGAGGACCCTCGGCCCAGTCTCAGAGGGAACCCTCAATTCAACGCCAGCAAGGACGTCCGACCCAGCCCCAGCGAGGACCGCCGGTCCAGCACCAGCCCTGCACAAGTGCTCCAGTAAGGTACGTCCAGGAGAATCTCTCTTACTCCCGTGCCGCCAGCCAGGTCCAGCTGAAGGACAGAACCCCGTTACTGCAGCAGAGACACAGCCCTCAGCAGCAGCCAGCACCGCATGAGCGTCACGTAGCCATTTCCCAAACCACTCCAACTCCTACTTCCTCCGACATGTACACTATCATGAAAACCTTTTTTGCCAGAACCCAGTCCATGATGGAGTCCATGTTAAATCCCCTCAATAATCTCATCACAGCCCTAATTGCCCGCTTTCCAGTTCCTCAACCATTAATTCCCAAACCAGCAAATTCCTCACAGTTCTCCTATGGAATGCCAACAGAGTACATACACACAAAGACGAATTTACATTACTTCTCAATAATAGAAATGTTGACGTCACACTTATATCAGAAACACGACTTACGTCACGAAAATACATTAATAAACCAGGGTACCGAACTTATAGGACCGACCATCCAGACGGGAAAGCCCATGGTGGAATAACCATTCCGATTCGCAGCTCCCTCTCCCATAATTTGATTCCTTCTGATCCTTCAGACTATCTCCAATCCACCACTGTGTCACTCTCAACATTCACCTTTCCTATCACTCTTGCGGCAGTGTACTGTACCCCAAACAAACCTATAATTTCTGCTCAGTTCAGTCAATTTTTTGACTCACTGGGCTCTCATTTCCTCGCTGGCGGCGACTACAATGCGAAACATCTACAATGGGGTTCCAGGACGACTAACTTCCGTGGTCGTACCCAGAACACTTCCCTTTCCTCCAGGCTTCTCACAACCCTCTCTCCGAATACCCCCACTTACTGGCCTGCAGATGGCAATCGAGTACCAGACCTCATTGACTTCTTCGTCTGCAAAAGCCTACATCCCCTCCAATCCTTTACCAGCACACTCAATGACCTTTCTGACCACAGTCCCATACTCCTCACCATGTCACTCAACACAACAGGTGTTTCGTGTTATAGATTGCATATCTTCCACTCTCGAGAGCAAGCAGTACTGCGTTGGTGCCTTCCTCGATGTGTCACAAGCATTTGACAGGGTGTGGCATCGCGGACTACTGTTCAAATTAAAATCTATTCTCCCAATCACCCTTTACCTTATCTTTCGCTCCTACCTAACTGATCGATTCTTCAGGGTCCGGCAAGGATTAGATTTCTCCGACTATTATTACCAAGTGGAAGCGGGAGTTCCACAAGGTAGTGTGCTTGGCCCCATCCTTTACATCCTATACACTGCCGATATCCCGTCACATCCTAACACATTCCTAGCAACCTTTGCAGATGACCAAGCAATCCTTTCTACCGATGCTGACTCACTTACTGCCAGACAAAATCTCCAACGGCATCTAATGGACATACAGCGTTGGTGCCAGCGCTGGCGCATTAAAGTCAACGAAGGCAAATGCTATCATGTCACGTTCACACTAAGGAAGAAACAACCTGGCAGAATTTACTTTAATGACATCCCTATCCCAACTTCCGATTGCGTCAGGTACCTAGGCTTTCATCCTGACTCCCGTCTAACATGGAACACACATACAAAAATCAAAAGACAGGAACTAAATAGGAGACTTGGACAACTTTACAAGCTACTAAGCCGCAAGTTAACCTTAACTGTGACCAACAAACTTACCATTTATATGACGTTACTGTGACCTATCTGGACGTATGGAGTCGAACTGTGGGAACTGCTAAGCCATCCAACATCCAAAGAATACAGTCCTTTCAATCCAAAATCCTAAGCAACTCCTTACTTCACAATGACCTCAAAATCCCTTTAGTTAAGGACATCATTACAACCCGTTTTAATAAATTCCACTCTGGCCTTTCCATGAATCCCAAACTCTATCCATTATTACGCATCCTTATAATCCACCACGTCGACTGAATAAGAAATGGCCCCGCGACCTTCTCATTGGCAACACTTCATAAAAAAGAAAAAAAAAGAAATAATATGAAGAGAAAAAAACAACAAAAAAAAACAACCTGTGTATTGTAAATAGAGATTAAGGAGTTCTGCCATTGGGCAGCTTCTCCATCAAGTGAAGTACACGCTAAGTTCTTTCTTATTTTTCTGTATTTTTTTAAAATTTATTTATTTATTTATCTATTCGCCCCTTATC